>CAUYLG010017654.1:0-79147 GCA_963573385.1 Cacajao melanocephalus | reverse complement strand
TCTACATCAACTAATGGGCAAAACAGCCAGCTAGCATTAAATGGCAGCATCAAACTCACATATATCAATATTAATCCTAAATTTAAATGGACTAAATGCCCCAATCAAAAGACACAGACAGGCAAATTGGATAAAAAGCTAAAATCCATAGGTATGCTGTATCTAGACCCGTCTCACATGCAAGGATACACAAAGACTCAAAACAGAGGGATAGAGGAAGACATACCAACCAAATGGAGAGAAAAAAAAAACAGAAGCTGCAATATCAGTCTCTGGTAAAACAGACTTTAAAGCAACAAAGAGCATAAGAAACAAAGAGGGACATTACTTGGTGGCAAAAGGATCAATGCAACAAGAAGAGCTAACGATCCTAAATATATATGCACCCAATACAGGAACACCCAGATACATAAGGCAGGTTCCTAATGACTTAGAAAGAGACTTAGACTCGCACACAATAATAGTGGGAGACTTTAACATTATGTTGTCAATATTAGACAGATCAACGAGATAGAAAATTAACAAGGATATCCAGGACTTGAACTCAGACCTGGAACAAGTAAACTTAACAAATATTTACAGAACTCTCCACCCCAAATCCCAAAACATACATTCTTCTCAGTATCACATTACACCTATTTTAGAAGTGACCACATAATTGGAAGTAAATCACTCCTCAGCAATTGCATAGCATTTAACAGGTTTAAATAATATATTGGTTGGCTGCTTGTTTATTTTCATTCCTTATTCCTTCCTGTCTCCATTGTTAAGCACAATTATTGTCATAAAACAGGTTTTTAATATCCATTTTTAGACTACATTCTAGCCTGGGCAATAGAACAAGAATCCCATTCTCTCTCCCTCTTTCTCTTCCTCTTTCTTTGTCTCTTACATTCTTTTTTTCTTCTTTCTTTCACTCTTTCTTTCTTCTTTCCTGTCTTTTTCTTTCTTTCAAAAGAAAATAAGAAAAAATAAGTAAAAAGAGATATTTTAGCCAAATCAAGGCATATAAGGAAAAGCAGTAAGACTGCATGTAAACACAGAAGAAACTTATATTTCAGACTGCTCTGCTGTGTGTTCGTTCAACTCAGAGATTTGCATCTATATTTGGACTCAGCGAGTTACAAACACGTTTCTTCCAGGAGCTGCTGTTGAACATTTCCTAGTCAAAGGGAGAATATGCTGTACAGAGAAATACCTCCCTCTGAAACCAAAACGGAGCTATCAAACAGAATGATTGTCAATGCATGCATTGAACATATGGAGTTACACTGATGTGTCTATGCAGCAGTTTAGAAATCCTTTCTGTGGAGAATCTAAAAACAGATATTTCCAGCCAAATCCTGGCATATAAGAAAAAGTAGTAAGACTGCATGTAAAACACAAAAGAGACTTATCTTTCAAACTGCTCTGCTGTGTGTTTGTTTATATAAGTGAGTAGCATCTATGTTTGGATTCAGCGAGTTACAAACACGTTTCTTCTAGGCGCTGTGTTTCTACATTCTCTGGTGAATGGGAGTATATGCTGTACAGAGAAATATCTCACTCTAAAACCAAAATGGAGCTATCTAACAGAATGATTGTCAATGTGTGCATTCAACTTACAGAATTACACTGATGTGTGTATGCAACAGTTTAGAAATGCTTTCTGTGGAGAATCTAAAAACAGATAGTTCCGTTTTGGTTTCAGAGTGAAATATTTCCCTTTACAGCCTATATTCATATTCATTCAGGAATGTCTGTGTTTAGAATCTCCACAGAAAGGGTTTCTGAACTGTTGCATACACACATCAGTTTAACTCTGTAAGTTGAATGCACACATTGACTACCATTCTGTTTGATAGTTCTGTTTTGGAGCGAGATATTTCCCTTTACAGCCATATTACCATTCAGTCAGGAATGTTGGGGTTTAGAATCTCCACGGAAAGGGTGTCCAAACTGCTGCTTACACACATCAGTTTTAAGCTGCAGGTTGAATGCACACAGTGACAAGCATTCTGTTAGACAGTTCCGTTTTGGTTTTACAGTGAGATATTTTCCTTTACAGCCTATACTCCCATTCAGTCGGTATTGTCCATTTTTAGATTATCCACAGAAAGGGATTTTAAACTGCTGCATGGAAACATCAGGTTAACTCTGTAAGTTGAATGCGCACATTAACTAGCATTCTGTTATAAGCTCCATTTTGGTTTTAGAGCGAGATATATCCCTTTACAGCCTATACTTCCATTCAGTTGGGAATGTCCATTGTTAGATACTCTACAGAAAGGGTTTCTGAACTGCGGCATGCACATGTCAGTTTAACTCTGTAAGTTGAATGCACACTTTGACTAGCATTCTGTTAGATAGCCCCATTTTGTTTTAGAGTGAGATATTTCTCTTTACAGCCTATACTCCCATTCAGTCAGGAATGTCAGTTTTAGATTCTCAACAGAAAAGGTTTCAAATCTGCTGCATACAAACTTCAGTTTAACTGTGTAAGTTAAATGCACACAGTGACAAGCATTTTGTTAGGTAGCTCCGTTTTGGTTTTAGTGGTAGACGTTTCCCTTTACATCCTGTACTGCCATTCATTTGAGAACGTCTGTTTTTAGATTCTCCACAGAATTGGTTTCAAAACTGCTTCATACACTCATCAGTTTAACTATGTAAGGTGACTGCACACATTGCCAATTACTTTGTTAGATAGCGCCATTTTAGTTTTAGAGCAAGATATTTCCCTTTATAGCCTATACTCCCCATTAGTTGGAAATGTAAGTTTTTAAATCCTCCACAGAAAGGGTTTCTAAACTGCTGCACACACACATCAGTTTAACTCTGTAAGTTGAATGCACACATTGAAAAGCATTCTGTTAGATAGCTCCATTTTTGTATTAAAGTGAGGTATTTCAATTTACAGCCTAAACTCCATTCAGTCGGAAATGACCATTTTTAGATTCTCCACAGAAAAGGTGTACAAACTGCTGCATATACACATTAGTGTAACTCTGTGTGTTGAATGCACACATTGACAAGCATTCTGTTAGACAGTTCCGTTTTGGTTTTACAGTGAGATATTTCACTTTACAGCCTATACTCCCATTCAGTCGGTATTGTCCATTTTTAGATTATCCACAGAAAGGGATTTTAAACTGCTGCATGCACACATCAGGTTAACTCTGTAAGTTGAATGCGCACATTAACTAGCATTCTGTTATAAGCTCCGTTTTGGTTTTAGAGCGAGATATTTCCCTTTACAGCCTATACTTCCATTCAGTTGGGAATGTCCGTTGTTAGATACTCTACAGAAAGGGTTTCTGAACTGGGGCATGCACACATCAGTTTAACTCTGTAAGTTGAATGCACACTCTGACTAGCATTCTGTTAGATAGCCCTGTTTTGTTTTAGAGTGAGATATTTCTCTTTACAGCCTATACTCCCATTCAGTCGGGAATGTCCATTTATAGATTCTACATAGAAAGGGTTTCTAAACTGCTACATACACACATCAGTTTAACTCTGTAAGTTGAATGCACACGTTGAGAATCATTCTTTTTATTTTCTTTGAAAGAAAGAAAAAGAGAGAAAAATAAGAAAGAAAGAGTGAAAGAAAGAAAGTAAAAGAATGAAAGAGAGAAAGGAAGAGGAAGAGAGATGGAGAGAGAATGAGATTCTTGTTTTATTGCCCAGGCTACAATGCAGTCTAAAAATGGGTACTAAAAACCTCTTTTATGCCAATAATTGTGCTTAACAATGGAGACAGGAAGGAACAAGGGATGAAAATAACAAACAAGCAGCCAACCAAAATTATAAGTCTACAGTAAAATTAATTTTTATAAAACAAACACATTTATATCTTAGTAACTTAAGCAATACAATATTATGTTCCACACAGGAGCTCCTCTCCGCTCCCCTGTGCCGCATTCCAGTCACTGTGTGAAGGGCAACTATTTACTGGCATTCCAATCCCATGGATTAGATTTGTCTTTTTAATCACTGTATGTAAATTAATCATCCAGTACAGACTCTTTTTGTCTAGCTTATTTAGTACACTATTATGGTGATATACATCAATGTCATAATGCATAGCAATAATTTATTTTAATTGTGCTATATAATTCATTGTAAAAATATATCGAATATTTTTATCACATTCTCTTAGTTGATATGTAAATTTTTTTGTTTGCTGACTATTGATAACAGGACTTCTATGAATATTACTGTACACTTCTTTTGGTGAACTTATCAACATATTTCTATTAGATGTATATTTGTAAATAGAAATACTAGGTCATAAGACATGTATGTGCACACCAGTAGTAGTCACTATCAAATAATTTTCCAAAATAGTTTATCAGATTATTTAGTGTATATAACTTCCAATTAATTAACATGCTGGCCAGCAAAAATGTCATGTGTTTTTAAAGCCATTCAAATTAATGCGCAGTTTAAAATCTGTATCCGTTTTTTAATTAAGTAATTGAGCACCATTTTATATGTCCATTTCCATTTGGATACTTTCTTTTGTGAAGTAAGTTTATTGAGATATTTGCTCATTCTTCTATTGGATTGTTTGATTTTATAGATTGAATTAGAGCATACTTCTATACTTTAAACATTATTTGATATTTATGAAATTGTGTGTGTACATGTGTATATATTTGTGTGTATGTAACACAGGTATGAGTGTGTGTGTGTGTGTAGAGTTTTTCCTACTCTAGTCCTTGTTTTTGAATAATGAAAAAGAAAACTTTAATTTTAGTGAAAAACAGCTTGGTTTTCATCTAGGAAAAAACTATAGTTATTTTTAAGAACCATACTTGTTTATGATACATTTCAAGACCGACATTGCATTTAGTTGTCATGGCTCCTCAGTCTTTGACAGTCTGTGACATTTTTAGTTTTTCAACATTTTTCATAATCTTCAAAATTTTATGAATACTGTTCAAATTTTTTGTATAATGGCCTTCAACTTGGGATTGTCTGGTATATTTTCACTGAGAGTGTAATAATATTTTTTTGAAGTATATCCAAGTGTGAGCTGCCCTTCTCACTGCAACATATTAGAAGATTCACAATTTAAAAATGGTATCACTAAGAATGTTAACCTTGATCACTGGTTCAGGTGGTGTTTGCTAGGTTATTGCATTGTAATTAGTAATTTTTTTTCCTTTGTAATGTTTTTCTTGTAAGCAATCATTAAGTCCAGCTCACATTCACAGAGAAAGAAAGTTATATCTCCTAGAGAATGGAGTATCTGAATGTATATTTATGTATAAATATGTTATTTGAAATTTTACTATAATTTTTAAATTTTCCCTAGTTTACTTATTAATTCAAACATTTATTTATATGGCTATATACTCATCAATATCGATTTTTTTTTCTGGGTTCTCATGAAATGCTATCTTTATTAATTTTGTCTCAAATTTTTCCAGTTTTGAAACTTTTTCAGTTTGACTCCTCTGTCATTTTGGTGTGCTTACATTATTACTATTATTTTACATGCCTTAATTTATTTTTCTCTATACCATTTTATTTTGTGCTTTATTTGTTTCAGCTTTTTCTGTCTTTCCCATTTTGCTTTGCTTTTTTGAAAAATGTTGTATTCGTGAGGTAGATGCTCATGTTTATTACATGGGTAAACTGTGTAGTGGTGGGAATTAGGCTTCTAGTGTTACTGTCACCCAAATATTCAACATTGAATTCAATAGGTAATCTTTCACTCTCACCCTCATCTCTTCCTTCCCCTTTTTGAAATTATGAGTGTCTATTATTTCCATCTTTATGTCCATGTGTACCCATTGGTTAACTTCCAGTTACAAGTGAAAATATGTGATATTTAGTATTCCTTTCCTTTTGCCACTATACAATGTTCTACATTCATATTTTATTTTCCCTGCTCTAGATCTAAAAGATCTATTTTTCCAAGAATTCTTGTATTGTTTTTCTATAAGAATGGTATTTAGGAACCAATATATGGGTTGTGCTAATAGCTACTGCTGTGTCACTCCTGACAAGTATCCTCAGTAGAAAGAGTAAAGAAATATATAGACAAACGCTAACCCATGTATATTTACTTAAAGTAACATAAATAATACATATAGCCAAATAAACAAAATATAATATGATTATATATAAGCATAAATACTACCTATAACTATCAATATTTGTCTATTTCAGTGTGTATAAAGTAAGTAAAAGTTTATGCTGATATTTGTGTCTCTAACACCGTAGGTTCATTCTGTTTTTTTTTTTCCTTTGCTTTATTCTTACTCTGTGAGAAGCTTCACTCATTATCTACTATTAATTTACTTCTTTGTTGAACCCCCTAGTACAAACAAATCTGGTATGTCAGGTAGTTTCAGAATTGCTAAGCAAAATCTCCCTAGAGTTTATTTCAGTAACTTTTCTTGGTGTTTCTGTTCTCTGATGTATTATGGCTTTGTTGACTATCTGGCCTCTTTTTGGATTTTAGAGTGAGAGTATGATGAAGATCTCTTGCAATAGTTTATGCCTAACAGGGAAATCTGTTTTTTATTTTTCTATGAAAATTAACCCATAATTTTCAGCCATTTTTCCCTTATCATATATATTTAAGGCTACTCTCTTAAGTACCACTGTCTCTATTCTAGTTTTAGTAAGCAATTGTTTCTAATTATTAAAATACAATTATACATTTATGAATAACATGATGACTTATTATAGCATAGGCTGTGCACAAACCTACTTATTAAAATTCAATTTTATGTACATATCTAGTTATGTCTGTGTTACAGTCAGTATAACTTCAGAAGGTAGGTAGTGCAAATGAGTATAAGAACATTTGCATATACTAATAATCATGATTGTCAAAAGATAAAAACAGAAACAATTTGCAGTGTGGCACTGTGGTTAGGATTTAATTCCAGAGACAGATCATTTGAGTTTAAATTTAAATTTTAATTTTATCATCCCACCTACTAGCTCTGAGATCTTGAGCAATTACTTAACTTATCTGATCTCCAAATTTCTGATCTCCAAATTTAGGTAAGAGAAATATTTAACTCCCGGGGCTGTTATGAAGTTTAAATGGGTTATCGTTTTAAAAAATATCTTAAAATTATCCACTGAAGATACTATTATATAAATGTGTCTTAAATTAACTTTAAATTCTAAGAAAAAATAATACGTAAGTATTATCTGAGAGTAAATTTGCTTAAGTATCTTGAAAAGTTTTTGAAGATGACTCTTCTATATTTTGGACATTTTACAAGGTTCATACTTTGTTTTACTAGAATGATGAAAGAAATGCTAGGATTTGTCACCTGCCCGCAATCGAAGACTATATTTCGGTTGATTCCAGTCTTTCGATTTCTAGCTCTATATTTTGATATGGTTTATGCTGAGTTTTGTATTTTATGTGCTTGAAAAGTATTTATTGCATATTCATGGTAAAAGCTCTGCGTATATTGAAAGGTAAATTTTATAAGTGACGTTGTAAGCTCATATATATTCTTACTGCCATTTCTTCTACAAATTCTGTGTATCTCTAATAAGTGTTTAAATCACCTTATATAGTAATTTTTCTTTCTTCTTTTTAATTAACTTTTATATACTTTTTATATACTTTTATATACATGTGATTTTTGCTTTATATACTTTGAAGCATGCTATTAAATGCAGAAATTACAGAATTGATGGAGTAAATCTTTCAACAATATAAATAATCTTCTTAATCTCTATCGATTAAATTTCCTTGATATCTTATGTGTTATCATAATACAGATATGTTAACTTTCTTTTGGATACTCAATTTCAAGTATTTTTACCTTATTTTTTTTTTGCATCCCACATCTTTTGTATTGATTGTGCACAATCTAAATTTGGATATTATTTATTTAGCAGTTTGATTATAATTAGATTATTTCATGCATTTATGCTTACTCTAGTCTATCACTTATGAAGTGCTTTCAATTTGTTTCACCTGCTTTGTATGCATGCTTTCTCATTTCTTGAATGTTTTGATTAAATATTTTGAGATTTCCAGTTTTCCTTGTGTTTAGTAATTTTTCGAAATTAAAACTTTTAACCTTGTTTTAGCAAATACAAATATTAATTGGCAATTTTACACTTGTCAACAGAAAATATCAGAAACTTATTCCAATGCCCCACACTCTAAAGTCCCTTTTTTTTTTTTTTTTTTTTTTTTTTTGAGACAGACTCTCACTTTGTTGCTCAGGAGGCTGGAGTGCAGTGCAGTAGGAACAACACGGCTCACTGCAACCACCACTTCCCAGATTCAAGTGATTCTCATGCCTCAGCCTCCCTAGTAGCTGAGGACTACAGGCATGAGCCACCATGCGCAATGAATTTTTGTGTTTTTAGTATACATGGGGTTTCTGTTGGCCAGGCTAGTCTTGAATCCTGACCTCAAGTGATCTGCCCACCTTGGCCTCCCAAAGTGCTGGGATTACAGGCATGAGCCATGGCACTAGGTATTCTGCACTCTTCTGCCAACTCCCTTTGATTCCTTGAGGATGATGCAGTCCTCAAGATGAGTGTCACTATGTTGACTACATAAACATACATGTACAAACTGTTTTAAGCTTATTAATGTTTGCTAATTCTAGCAACGTACTACTTTAAATGTTATAGTTTATTTTTAATCAAAGTAGCAAAACAAAACAAAAATATTAATCCTTCATGTGTGAACTCTATTTTTAGTATTACATAACCTATATTAGAATATTTATTTGCATATTTATTCTACAAATATATAATAAAAGAGATAACTTTAACACCATAGTGTACTATAGTTTAGTTTTTCCAAGAAACTATTTCTTTTTTTACATTTTATGGTTTTGGTACTGTTCCCTCTATTTTACTCAGAATTCACATTTGATACCTCTAATTCTGAATACCTTGTACCTAAGGTAGTGGTTAAATTCTACTACATTAATTGTTATTTATTTGTCAAGTTGTTTTCTTCTTTTAATTTGTTCCCTGTCTTCCATTTTCAAAAGGTGAATTTGTTTTTGCACAATATAGTAAAAAATTCATTGCCTGGATAATTTGTTGGCTTGTCTTTACAAATAAATGAATGTTCTTTGTCTGTGAGAGAAGAAATTTCCAAAGTAACAATCTACTTTTGTTACCGTATTAACAGTGATACTCTACTATAGCATAACAAGATGTCATTAAATCAATTTTAGGAAAATTATTTAAAAAGCTTAATTTTTACAAAGGTCAGAAAGATTGTAATGTAATAGTTGTTCTATTTTATTATGACCCCAAGACACAAATCCCGCAAAAGTGTTTCACAGGTGTACTTTAATATAAAATACTGGTCTTTTTGTCTGAAATTTAAGTGATTTCAATTGTTTGTAATATGATCATAGTGAACAATTCAAGTGGCACAGAAAAGCATTCATGAAAAAAAGTAAAATTTTCTGAGTATACATCTCTGGAGATAAACACAATATTTCACACACACACACACACACACACACACACACGGAACTATATGTGGATACACTTTTGTAATTGTGGGACATATTGCCATGGTGTTGGGACAGTATGTTTTGGTGTTACTTCTATTTCTTCAGGTAAGGCATTTGGTTCTTCTTCATGAACACAAGCAGAAATATCATTGGTTGGTAACTGGCTTTATATGCATAGAAATCTGGAAAAATGGCAATCATTTCGCTAGTATAGATTGCTGCTGGAAGAGTGTCATGAGACACCCTTTCTCTGACACCACTCCTTATGGTGTCAAAGAGTAGCTATAAATCCTCAATCAGAACGGCTTCTTGAATTTTTCGGATTTAGTTTTCATCATGGCAGCATCTAGGAACAATGATCTGTAGAGAAGCAACAGGAGACAAAATCAGGAGCCTAGAGAGAGTAACAGCAGAATAGATGCACATCAACAGCCGAATAGATGCACATCAAGATCATTTAATCAAGGAGAGAAAGTGAGTCAGACATAAATATGGAGATCTACAGGTTTGAAAGAATGATAGAACAATGAATATATGAGAAACCAGGAGAGTGGAAAGTGTCTTAGAGATTTAGAAATATTAGTAACAGAAAATCAAAATTAATTAAGAATATGAAACAATTAAATAAAAGTACACTATATTATTTCCCTAAATAGAAGGTTACACGTTCCACTCCAACCCTGGGAATTAAGTCTGTGAACCTAGAACTTCATGGACTATCAATGAGAATTAGAGGGGATGGATAATAGAGGCAAGTGAAGCAAGAAACAGCAAAACATACTGGTAAATGTTCCATTTTTGTAAGAAAACCTGAAAAATCGAATGAAACACTTTACAGTTATATAAAACATCTTTCTGAATTATTTTAATTGATTTTTTAGCAGAAAATGTCAGGCTGTGTTTTTCCTGATGCTGAGTGTGAATTTCACTCAATTATAAGCTCAACTGTCAGAATGAGATTTATTTAGACATAATATTTAAAATTTAAACAAGTAGAATAGTCTATTTGTTCAACTATTAATTCACTCATTTATTCATTCAAAATTATTTATTGAGAGCCTAATGATTTAGGGTTCTGTAGACCATTTTAATGGCTTCAGCCTTATTACGGAGTGTGAATTTTGCCATGCAAAGGAAGAAATATGGATTTATTGTTGTCCTTGTTAGGAAACCATAGTAACATTTTCATTCCATCAGTAATATAGTTTGTCAATATTTAAAATAGCTATTTCAAGTGCATTTGAAAGGAATAAGAAAAGAGAAGGTAGGTAGTGTAAATGAGTATAAGAACATTTCTGTATGCTGATAATCATGATTGTCAAAAAATAGAAGCAATTTGCAGTGGGGCATTGTGGTTAGGAATTAATTCCAGAGACAGATTATCTGAGTTTAAATTTTGTTTAATTTTATTGTCCTACGTACTAGCTATGAGATCTTGTGCAATTACTTAACTTCTCTGATCCCCACATTTCTGACCTCCAAAATTTAGGTAGGAGAATAACTTAACTCATTGGACTGTTACGACATTTAAATGGGCTACTATTTTTTAAATATCTTGAAATTATTCAATGAAGGTGCTATTATATAAATGTGTCTTAAATTAATTTTAAATTAAAAAAATATATATGTAGATATTACCTACAAGTAAATTTGCTGTGTAGCTTGAAAAGTTTTTGAAGGTGACTCCTCTGTATTGTGGACATTTTACAAGGTTCATACTTTATTAGAATGATGAAAGACATACTGGAATTCATCAGCTGCCGGTCTGCCTGTGATATAAACAACTTTCATAAACATAAGAAGAATAATTTTCCCTTTATAAATATTTTCCATTGATGTAGCATAATTTATTCATTTAAGTATGTTTTGATATGAACATATTTGCTACATAGAAAAATCCTAACATATATTCAAATGTAAAAAAAAGTAAAATATTATTTTTATTTTAGTGGATGTTTATATGAAAATATGTAATATATAAAATTATTATACAAACAAAACCTTAACTCAAAATGCCTCTATGATGGCAAAAGAAGAAAAAAAAGAAACCTGTGATTTGTTTTTTCAAATATCATATGATGAAGATATGATCAAGTTACTTCTTTTCTTCTCAGAGAATTTATGCCACAATCAGGATATTACATTTTTGGCTTGCTTTTAGTAGAAACTCTTTCTTTATTAAGGAATTCATTATAATTTTCATATTTTTCTTATTTTTGAATTAAAATTTCTACATCAATTGAAATTTTCTATCTATTCTTTCATAGGTTAAATTATTGATTTATTTAAAAATGCTAGTTTGGTTTTTAAAATTGTTGCAATATAATCAGAAGGATATATATATATATATATATATATAATTTTAGATATAGAAGTAATTTCCTTAAAATAAAGGATTAAAATAAAGTTAGTTTCCAGAAATCTATATCTCCATATATTGAAATTGTCCTTAAAGTCATTCTCATAATGTATAGTAATATTATCCTTAACAAAACTTTATATGCATAGGTGGACTTGCTCTATTCGTATTTATTTTCATTATATAAGCATATATAGACAGATAGATATTCATTATTCTGAATGACACTCATTTATGGCTTTTTACTTATCTGGAAATTTAGCCAAAATTTATCTCAGAGAGTGTTGACATTCATAGACTCTTTGGACTACCTTGAGATAACACCAGATTATCGACTAATTCTGCTAATGAGGTCCTTGAGATCTAAAATGATATGGGTAATGTGCTCAATAATGAGATTTCTATGAAAATAAGTCTATGTTGAGTAGAGAATAACTTGACCTTTCAAGATCACTCTAAGATATCTAGTCCTAGAAATACATTTCATTAGATGAAATATTAACAGTTTTTTAGGACATTCAAATAAATATAGTCCTGCTTTTGTTATGGCTGAATAACTCCTAACAGACTAGCCCTCTTGCAGGTGAGAACCACAAACTCTGGACAAAGTTTTAAAAGAGTAATTTGAGGGAATTATATGATGAACAAGAGGAGACAATTTTGGAGGTAGTGTCGGTGCTTGATAAAAAATTGGATGATAAGAGAGACATGTTTTATGGTATCTACTCTGAGAACAGGCCACAGTCTGTAATATGGCAAAACAATGAAAAGCATACTAATTTAAAATAAAAATGTATTAGAAGAATTAAATATTAGAGTGTATATCACAGGAGACATGCCTTATAAACTCTAGCATAGTTCTGAAGAAGTCAAATTAAACTAAATGAAGAAAGAGGACAAAATACAAATGTAAAAGAGAAAAATGAGAATGAAATTGAAAATAACTTCTACTTCAGGATAAGATGCAGAGATATAGTGCTTCCCCTAGGAAAAAAAAAAAAAGCTATGGGTGAATTAAAAATTGTGAAGGGAGAGCTTTTCCTTCATAGGTCTCTTACTAGGACCTCCTATCTCTTGGTAGCTACCTTTAAGATACTCTATGCTTCTTTTGGATACAAAATATGAGGAACTCAAGATTAAAAAAAAAAAAAGTCTAGTCAAACAAAAGTAAACAAATGGAAAAAAAATTTAAAAACAGTGGAGAGATCTCAGCACTTTGGGAGGCCAAGGTGGGCGGATCACGAGGTCAAGAGATCGAGACCATCCTGGCCAACACGGTGAAACCCTGTCCCTACTAAAAATACAAAAAAATCAGCAGGGGGTGGTGGCACATGCCTGTGGTCCCAGCTACTCGGGAGGCTGAGGCGGAAGAATCGGTTGAACCCAGCAGGCGGAGGTTGCAGTGAGCCTAGATTGCGCCACTGCACATCAGCCTGGTGACAGAGCAAGACTGCGTCTCAAAACAAAACAAAACAAAACAATGGAGAGCTGTAAGGAGAAAATGTTTTGGAAAATAAGGGGAGAACAAATTATTTTAAGAGCCCATGTAACTAAAGTGGCTATATAACAGTTACAATAAGAAAAATATATACAACATTCTTCATAAACATAGACACAAAAACCCTTTGATGATACTAACAAATTATAAATATATAATTAAAAATATATATGACAATATGTAATACGTAGGATACATTCTCAAACATTTCAATGGCAAGTAAATATCCTACAATTAACATGACACTTAATAGAAATATATTGAATTACATTTCTCTAAGATCAGGAATAGGACAAGTATGGTCACTCTTACCAGTTTTACTAAAGCCTTGTACTGGAGGGACCATCCACTGCAAAAAGACTAGAAAAACAAATGAAAGTCATAAACATACGAAAGAAATAAAATTATCTCTATATGCATATTGCTCACATAGAATAAAATCCGAAAGAAATACCTAACAGAACTAATAAGTGAATTCAGCACAGTCCAGAAAAAAAAGTTAATATATAGAAATAAATTGTAATTTTATTTTACTAAAAGATGTAAAATTAAAAAAAATTCATTGAGAATAGCACCTAAAAAAACAAAAAACAAAAAAAGTATCCCAGAAACATATTTTATAAAAGATGTGGAACATCTCTACTTGAAGTGAACATTATAAAACATCTCTGACAAAATTTTTAAAAGGTTAAATAAAGAGATACACCATGATTGGTAGGTTTAATATTGTGAAGATAGCAATTCTTTCCAAATTGAATTAGAGTCATAGCAATCAAAATTCAAAGTCAAGCTGACTCTTCTCCAAGATCATTTTGTAAGTGTGTAGATTTTTTAAAATTATTATTATTTTTTAGTTTTTTGAGACTCAGTCTTGCTCTGTCACCCAGGCTGGAGTGCAGTGGCCCTATCATGATCTTGGCTCACTGTAAACTCAGCCTCCTGGGTTCAACAGATTCTCCTGCCTCAGCCTCCTGAGTAGCTGGGACTACAGGCACATGCCACCATGCCCAGCTAATTTTTGGTGTTTTGAGGAGAAACAGGGTTTCACTATGTTGGCCAGGCTGGTCTCAAACTCCTGACCCCAGATGATCCACCTGCCTCAGCCTCCCAAAGTGCTGGCATTACAGGCGTGAGCCACCACGCCTGGCTGAGTTTTAATTTTTATTTAGCTTTTATTTTTAGTAAACTAAAAAATTCTGTCATGGGTTTAGATGTACAGAAAAGTTGCAAGAATAGTACAGAAATTTTGCATATGCTCAACGACCAGTCTCCCTACTGTTAAAATGTTACATCACCCTGGTACATTTGTCACTATTAATGGACCAACAATTATAATATTAACTAAAACTAGACTTTATTTATATATTGTTAGTTTGCTCTAATGTCTATTCCAGAATTTCATCTATGATACCATATTTTGTTTAATTATTTCTCTGTTAGGCTTGCCTAGACTGTGAGTTTCTCTCAGGTTTTTCTTGTTTCCAATGGCCTTAATCTGCAGATTACTCATCAGGTCTTTTGCAGAATGTTATTTGATGTATGTTCTGATGTTCAGACTGAAGTTGTGTTTTTTTTGAGAGAAAGATCATACAGGTAAAGTGTCATTTGCTCTCATCATATCAAGAGTACATGCAAACATGACGTCACTGATAACGCTAACCTTGATCAGCTGTCTGAAGTACTGTCAGGCATTTACACTAAAGTTACTTGTTTTCCAACTTATTTGGAAGGAAGGCACTGTGTGCAATAATAGTTAGGGGATGGTATTTATTCCACTTCCTTCATAACTGAGTATCCACAAGGTATTTGGAAATCTCTGTACTAAGATTTGTTTAACTTCTCTCACATTTTTGCAATCAATTGTTTATATCATTATGAACTCATTAATATTTATTTGATACTTGGATTATAATCCAATATTAACTGAGTTGTTGCTCAAATTATTTCATCTATAGTTATTAAAATTGTTTTCAATTGGTTCTTGCAACACGTTGAATTATCCACATAATTTTGATTTTATCTGTAGTCATACATAGTGCTCCAAT
Source organism: Cacajao melanocephalus (assembly GCA_963573385.1). NCBI lineage: Eukaryota > Metazoa > Chordata > Mammalia > Primates > Pitheciidae > Cacajao > Cacajao melanocephalus. The sequence goes on along the minus strand of CAUYLG010017654.1, from coordinate 63,784 downwards.
GTCATACTGTATATTTCTTTCCAAAGCTCAAGGATTAGTCATTTCTTCAAGGAGTTCTTGGCCCTCCTATGTAGAAGAACATTGAAAACAGAGATATAAGTTGTGAGTATGCTGGATGTGCTTACTACTACTGGATTGTTATTGTTTATAAGGCTCTCTAAGCAGACAGAGCTAGAAAATAAATGTTTGTGTATTATGGGTATATGCACTCATCTATAATTATACATATTTACAGTAATTATTATACAAATAAATATACATATTTGTTATATATGTGAACTTAAATTTATACGAATTTCTCTCACCCCAATCCAGTATCATGTGATTTATTCTAACCTCCCTTTTTCCTTATTTGTAACCTCCTACTCCAACAGAGAGAAGTCTGTCTCCAACCACCTGCCATCCTTTTACATATTTGTTCAATTTTAGTATAAATTTGTAATGGCTTTAGAATGTTACTCCATATCCCATTGAAATGACCTTTTACAGCATAAGTATGGTGCATATACACCATGGAATACTTTGCAGCCATAAAAAGGATGAGTTCATGTCCTTTTCAGGGACATGGATGAATCTGGAAACCATCATTCTCAGCAAACTGACACAAGAACGGAAAACCAAACACTGTGTGTTCTCACTCATAGGTGGATGTTGAACAATGAGTACACATGGACACAGACAGGGGAACATCGCACACTGGGGTGTGTTGGTGGTTGGGGGGCTAGGGGAGAGACAGCAGTGGGTGGGAAGATTGGGGAGGGATAACATTGGGATAAATACCTAATGTAGGTGACGGGGGGAATGGAGGCAGCAAACCACCATGGCATGTGCATACCTATATAACAATCCCGCAAGATCTGCAAATGTACCCCAGAAATTAAAGTATAATAATAAAAAAAATAAAGCACAGTGCTATATATCGTTACCTTTCCTTTAGTCTCATATTCTCCATTGTCAAACTGATTTTAAAATTTACACTGACATTCAAAGGAACTAGAAAGGTGACAGCAAAACAAGAATAATAACATTAGAGACTTTAAAACTCGATTTAAAGTATTAATTAAAAGTTAGAATAATCAACCCACTGTGATATGCTAGAAGGATAGAATAATGGATTAATAGAATACATTAGGTTACCTAGAAGTGGGCCTATAAAAATTTCTTACAAAAATGTCAGGCAATTAAAGGAGAAAAAATATTTGTCACAAATGGGTATGAAATAACTGGATATTTTTGCAAAAATGGTGGGGAGAAGCAAATATCTTTACTTCATGACATATAAAAATTAAACCAAATAATTTACTAAATGTACACTGAAAACACAGAAGAAATTTTTTAACCTTAGCATAGTCTTCTTTTTAAGACTACCAACTACAAAAACAAATAAAAATAAATAAATTACTTTATTCAAATTTATAATCTTTATTTTGTAAAAAATTTTACTTAACAATATTTTTGAAGTAACTAGGGTAATGTGATGGATATGAGAGTGAGGTGATGGATATATTAATTATTTTGATTGTGGAAATCATTTCAAAATCTATATATATATCAAAACATCATGTTTATGCCTTAAATTTATATATTTTTGTTTTTCATTTATATCTCAGTAAACCTGGGAGGGAAGATTAAAAAAAAACAAAAGTCTAATAAAAATGGACAAAAATATTGAATAGATATTTCAGAAAAATAAATGACCAATAATCATATGAAATGATGTTCAATATTGTTAATCTTCAGGAAAATAAAAAGTAAAACCCCATCCCAAAATATGTTAGAAAAATTCCTTGAAGGGAAATCTGAAAAGCAAGAAAGAATAGCAGTAAAAGATAATGGTTAATAGTTTGCTGTGACCACCTGCAGAAGTAGGATGAACAACCACTCCAAATTTGGTTTAGATGTCAAGACTGATAATATTGCTCTCTCTTTCTCCACCTCTTGAAGGTATGAAAAAGATTAAAGCAGGATTCCCATGATGGTCCAAAGTCTCTTAAGAAAGAAAGGAATAAAGGTTGACTTGGGATTTTTATTATATTTAGGATGTTGATGGTGATAGTTCCTTTGTGCAGGTAGTGGCTTGTAGGTTTCAATCTCTTGCTCAGTGCCAAAGGAAGGAACACCTGAGAGTTCTTTTCATTTTTTCCCTGGTATGGGGAGTAGGGCAAGAGGGAGGGGTGAGGATTAAAATCTGTTAGTACTCAAGCATCAAACTACAAAGTCAGACTCTTATTGCAGAATCAATATGTCAAATTGCATAATTAAAGTATAAAATAATATTGAAATATATAATTTATGAAATAATATAAATCTCAGATATGAATATCAGTCACAAAAAATTCTAGAGTCCAGTCAAGTGTTAAAGCCTTTTAAGGTCCATGTAAATACTCTTTAAAAAGAGTCTTAAATATTAATATATAAAAATCAATAAATCTAAATACACTAAAATATGTGGTAAAGGTATTTAGCTGGTTAATAAAAAATGAATCTATGATGTTTACAAGAGACAGACAAATGAATAGTTGATTGAATATGAACAAATAATAATCATATGAATGAATGAGTAAATAAGAAACTTGAAAAACTGATTAAAATTATAATGTTCAAATAGAAGAAGCATAAACATATAGATCTAAACTTAAAAATTTTTTGATCAAGAGAACAAGATAATTGCATAATAAAAAATATTTCAATTGATTAGACAGTAATGATTAAATAATTATATGTAGGTAAAACATCTAACTTCAAAATACCCAAAGCAAATGTTGATAATACTGCAAGGAAAGAGTTGGCAGGGCGTGATGGCTCCTGCCTTTAATCTTGGCACTTTGGGAGGTCAGGAGTTTGAAACCAGCCTGGCTAACATGGTGAAACCAAGTCTCTGCTAAATATAAAAATTAGTCAGTTGTGGTGGTGCACACATAGTCCCAGCTACTCAGGAGGCTGAGGCAGGAAAATTGGGAGAACTGTTTGAACCCGGGAGACAGAGACAGAGGCTGCAATGAGCAGAGACTGCACCACTGCACTCCAGCCTGGGCAACAGAGTAAGACTGTATCTCAAAAAAAAAAAAAAAAAAAAAAAAAAAAAGGAAAGAATTAACAATGGAGGTTTTGAAAAACCTTTTATTATTCAGAAATTTTTGTAGCTCAAGCTGAAAAAAAAATGCATTGTTTTTTGACCACTGAAGCTCAAGTTGACAAAGATTCAGTAAGCAAATAGAAATATTTAGACAGTAAATTAATAAATATGATTTAATTGCTGTATGAACACTTCCACCAAAATTTGGATAATTCATACGGATTTCTAGCATCCATTAAATGTTTATAAAATTGACCATATATTAAGACATGGTCTTAATATTAAGCTGGGACCAACAAATGTTAAGTCATCTTTATCAAGGAGCATATTTTCTATCATAATTAAATTAAGTATGAAATAAATAATTAAAGTTGAACATTATAAACTCTTGAAATTAAAATCTTGTATACGATATACTTGTTGTTCACCCAAACTCAACACTGGTAAAGGAAAGTAAAACAATGTTTGTAGGTAAATTTATTGCCCTAAACGCAATATTAGAAAAGAATAAAAGAAAGGATAATAATTATTCCCTTTTCCTATTTTATTTTGAAGTTATGCGATCTTTTTCATTTATAGAAAAGTTATACTATACAACTTTCATATATATTTAACAGACTTTTTTCAGAGTATTTACATGGAATTTGGAAGACTTTAACTCTGTTTAGTCCAAAATGATTTATGCCAGATGTTCACATCACAGCTGAGTGTTATATTTTTCATAAATTTACATATTTTGATATCATTTTATATTTTAATTGTGTAATTTGGCATATTGATTTTGCAAGAGCCTGACTTTGTAGCTTGTTGAACAGTAACAGATTTTAATTCTCACCCCTCCCTCCTACCCTAGGCCCCACACCTGGGGCAAAGAAGACATCATCATAGAAATTAAAAATATGTAAAAATATATGATGACAAAAGCAGTAAAACTCAGCACTGGTGAAAGACGGTAAAACAATGCTTCAAGGCAAATGTATTGACCTACCCACAATATTAAAGAAGAAGAACGGCTGAAAAGCAATGAGCTAAACAGCCAATTTAGGAGTGACTCAAAGAATAACTATAAATTCAGAAAAGGAGTACCTTTTAAAAAGTATCAAGCATAAGAACACATGTCCATGGAATAGAAAATAGAGAATAACAAAATCAACAAAGTAAAGCATTAATTGATTTTCAAAAGAAAATATACAAAACTGTTTTTGAACTAATTACTGAAAAACTAAGATCTATTTTAAAATAGAAAAAGATACAGTTATAAATTATGTAAAGGGTAAAAAAATCACAAAAAGAATGCAAAACACAAAATAAAAAAATTATTTATTTAAAAATTATTTACTGTTAGTTATAACATATGTACATGATAGTAAATATAATTACTCATCACAAAAATTTTGAATGTGCAACTATGCACCATTCATTACAAACACACCTCTAAAGAAAGGGGTCTTAAGGAGCAGAATTTTCAGTGGCTTCTCTTTATTTATTCCAGGATTCTCAACTAGGTACTCTGAAGCTGCCATCCACTGATTAGCACTAGTGTTTAATTATGGCAATGCTCTTCTTCAAACCACAGTGTTTAATTTCTTGATGAAACAATAAATATCAGAATCTTGAAAACATAAGTCAAAAAGCACACTTTGTATAATTTTGTAACGCAGAGTGACAAAATGAGAGGAAAATACAATCAGGGATAACAAAGAAAATGTTATATCATTTTATAATTCTTGAAATCTATGTATAAAAATACATCTGTGTTGTAAAAAGCTCGACTAGGTACATAATCTCACTGTTGTGGTTGAAAGGGTTTATGCTGCCAGTAAAAGGGCTCTTTCGAATCTTATAGAGTAATTGACTCTCCTATTACCTACCTTTTGAGGGAGGACGGCATGGGAAGGAGAGAAATTTCCTCAGACTAATATGCCAAAACTTCTAAAAAGTGAGGATAGCAGTACATATACAAATACAATCACGGTCTAATCATTTACATAGATTTTAATTATTTACGTAAAAAATGGCAGTCTAGGTTTTATGATATCCTCATTTGATTTTGCTGACTAAATTTTTATTTTTCTCTGATTATAAAAGTAAACTATGTTAATTATGAAGATATATAACAATAAAAAGCACTAAGATTAAAATGTCATGTGTAATCTAAATCAAACACTTTTAGTAATACTTTGGTGTGTATCAGTCTATTTTCTCCGTGTGTGTTTGTGTGTGTGTTTTAGGATGCAGGTATGTGCACACAAACAACAAATGCTTAGCTGCCACTTATTGATTATAGAAAATGCATATGCAAAGAAGAAAACAAGTTTCTTCTGAAGATTTATATAGGTTTAATTGTGTTTAAGGGTATTGAGATTAAAATAATATAGAAAACAATTTATTTTTATGATAAAAATGCCTGAAATATACAGATACTCCAGTCATTCTATCAATCAAATAGATCACGATTCATACCATTTTACTTCTATCATTGTCTTCGAATAATTTTTCTGTATTGAAAAAACAGTATCACTTGTGTATAAATTAGATCTACACCTACAGACCTGTAGACAATCCTTTTTGTGAAGCCTTAAATGAAGATATGAAGAGATGTCTTCATTTAAGTCTCATAACATTTATTGAAGTTCCTGGGCTATAATTATCTTAAAGCATGAGCCATACTTCTGTCTTCATTGATTAATTCCTCCCTAAGTTGTAAAAAGACCTTCTGAACACTATTCAGCTAAATTTATGATTTTCCTTCCCTCAAAAAGCAGGCACATTGTGGGTGTCCTTCCTCTGTGCTTTCATGGTACCTTATGCAATCCTTCATTTTAGCACTTACCTCATTGTGCTGTAATTATTTGTTTGCATTTGTCTCTCCCATTAAATAATGGTCTCATTAAAATAGTGCCTATTTCTTATTCAACCCTAAATTCCTGACACCTGGCAAAATTCTTGGCATACAGTAAACTTAAGTAAATAATTGTTAAATGAAGGAAACCACCAAATCTCTTAAATCATTCTCACCAGCTTTAATGGCACAATTTGTATAGTAATGTTGACAGAACGACTGCTTTCATTAAGTTATCTTAGAGATTTCACAGCTGTTATCCACACATTGAATCATTCTTAGGCTTAGCAATCTCCATATAAATTTACAAATCATCAAATAATTTGTCATGGTATTTGTGAACTGCTCAGGTGAATGATAGATTTACAATTACTAATTGATTTCCAATTTGGTCTGTGTCAACACTGAAAGAAATAGGACCATAACATTTCCTCAGCATGCTTAGAAATTCACACTGGATCTTCTGTGTTGGGATTTAGAAAACATTTAAAGAACTATAACGGAATAAGATGGTCAATATTATCTGGGAAATTTCTATGCTGTATAAAGGTAAATAACTGTCTTTAGAAATTTTTAAATATGTTAATCAATTAACCTGTTTTAAATAGTAGTCTGTACCACTCATGCTAATTAAGAACTAGAATGGTGATGTATATATAATTCTATTAGAGTATATAGATTTCTTTAACTAATTTTGCCTTATTTTGATTTTACCAATGCTTAATACATTTTTAAGCCTTCTACTGGAGTAACTACAAGACTGTGTGCCATATTATATTGGTGACCCAAGGTAAGTAACCAAATTACTGGTAAGCTGATTAGTATGGCTCAGAACTATAATATTGTTTACTTGGATTCCAGCAATACCACTGCTGGGTGTATTCAGAGTAACAGGGCTGTAGGGAATGAATAGGAGTTGATGAATGGGTACAAAAGTATAGCTATATAGAAAACCAATTTCTAGGTTCCAATAGCACAATAGGAAAACTATAGTTAAAAATACATAATAAATTATATATTTGAATAGTTTTCTATATAATTTGAATAGCTTTTTAATAGATTTGAATGTTTAATAGATTTGAAAGCTTTTTAACACAAAGAAATGATTAACGTTTTATGTGATGAATATCTCAATTGCATTGACTTAAGCATTACATATTGTATGCCTATATCCAAATATCACATGGGAAGCCATGTTTATTTAGGACTCTGGTCCATTTTAATTCACGGTAGTGGGACTTGCTGGATCTCAGGTTCCATCCATCACCTTATTAAGGTGATTTCTGGTTTGGAAAGTTGCTCAATTTTCTGTTCCTGTTGGGGATGGGAAGCAATCTCCGGCGAGTTCTATCGAGCCTTCTTTTATGTACCTCAAGTTAACTGTCTTTAAGCCTAGCACAGCACTAGAACTTGCCCAAGAGTCTCAGTCCTTGTGACTGAAACTGTCTTTCAAGTTTATAAAATCCAGTGAAACATTTGCTGTTGTGGCCAAAAGAGTGCTTATATTACATTGTCTCCAACTCCAAGCAGTGTAGTTCATAGCTCTTCGAGGAGAGGGAAGAGAGATAGGGGCATAAAGTTTATTCAAAGGGATAATAACAGAAAGCTTTCCAAACCTAGGAACCTAGATAAATATATCAATATTCAAGTGCAAGAAGGTTCTAGAACACCAAGCAGATTTAACTCAACTAAGACTCCCTCAAGATATTTAACAATCAAACTCTCCAAGTTGAGGATAAAATAAGAGTCCTAAAGACAAGGCCCTTTTTGTCTTGCAACTTCACTGTCAGCTCAATTTCAGTAAAATAAAGTACCGAGAAGATTCCTGAAGCCCCCATTTCAGGCCTTAGCACCTGGATGGAATTTCGAGACACATTCTGGTCCAGAAGGAAACTTTCTTCCCTGAAGCTAAAGACTATTCCTGGCAGAATAAATCGCCTGCTGACTAAAAAGCCATTAAACCTTGAATAAACATCAGTGGTAGTCAGGAAATAATAGTCACAGACCTTGGGTGAAACCCACTACTGTTCTTGTTTCAGATGTGACCCAGTACAGTCCCAGTCGTGATACCTGCTGGAGTGTTTGCATCACTCCTCCCGCAACTCTGGAGTCTCTTTGTGCTGAGCTACCTGCGGAAAGTAAGGGAAATAAAGAAGAGAATCTTTCTGGTAATCCAGGAAATTCTCCAGCATCTTACCCAAGACCACAAATATTGAGTCTGCAAGAGTCACATCATTACTGGGCTTGGGGTACCCCTTATGCAGTTACTGCTGAAGTGACCAAAGACTTAGATCACAAGACTGAACTCCCTTTGAAGATTTGAAAAGCCTTCTCAAGAAAAATGGGTACAAACAAGTCCATATTGTGAAGATTACTGTAAATAACATTGACAAATATCTGCAAGCATCAAAGTCATCCAGCAAAACATGACCTCATTTAAAAAAAAGAGAAAAAAAACAAAATACGACATGAGAGGCAAATTCCAGAGTGACAGATATGTGAGACATTTCAGGCAGATAATTTAAAATAGCGGTATTTAAGAAGCTCAACAAAATTCAAGATAATGCAGAGAAGGAATTCAGAATTCTATAAGATAAATTTAACAAAGACCTGGAAATGATTTAAAAGAATCAAGCAGAAATTATGGATCTGAAAAATTCAATTGACAAACTGAAGAATACCTCGAGTCTCTGAACAGCAGAATTGATGATGCAGAAGAAAGAGTTGATGGGCTTGAAGGAAACCTATTTGAAAATACACAATGAGAAAAATCAAAAGAAAAAATACTTAAAAAATAAGGAGGAACACCCTCAGAAGCTAGAAAACAGCCTCAAAAGGGACTGGCCTTAAAGAGGAGGTACAGAGAGAGGTAGGAGTACAAAATTTATCTATAACAAAGAAATCTCCAAACTTAGAGAAAGGCATCAATATTCAATTACAAGGAGGTTACAGAACACCAAGTAAATTTAATTTTAGTAAGACTACCTCAAGATACTTCACAATCAAACTGCCAAAGTCAAAGATAAAGAAAAGATTCTAAAGAATCAATGGAAAATAAAAATAAAATATAAAGGAGCTCCAACATGTCTGGCAACAGATTCCTTAGTGGAAATACTATAGGCCTAGAGAACAGCATGATACATTTAAAGTGCTGAAGAAAATAAAACTTTTTATTTTAGAATATTATAACTAGCAAAAATATTATTTAAACATAAATAGAAATACAGACTTCACAAGACAAATAAAAGCTACAAAAAATTTCATCAGTATCTGTCCTATCCTACAAGAGATGCTAAAGAAATTCCTCAATCTGAAAGAAATAGACATTAGTGAGCAATACAAAATCACTTGAAAGTACAAAACTTATTGGTAATGATAAGGACACAAACAGATGCTGAATATTATAACATTTTAATTGCAGTGTGTAAACTGCTATTTTGAGTAGAAAGACTAAAAGATAAACTTGCTGGTAACAGTAAGAACACAACAAATACAGAGTATTAAAACACTTTAATTGTGGTGTGTAAACTGCTATTTTTAGTAGTAAGGCTAAAAGACGAACTAACCAAAAATAACTACTAAAACATTTTAAGATGTAGAAAATATAATTAGATATAATTAGCAATAACACAAACTTTAAAGGTTGGTGTGGAAGGTAAAGCTAAAGTGCAGAGTTCTTGTTAGTTTTCTCTTTGCTTGTTTGTTAATTTGTTTACTTTTGTAGCAAGCATTAACTTATCATAAGTTTACAAATATGGGTTATATGAGTTACAAGCCTCGTGGAAATTTAAATTAAAAAAAATAAAATAATTTGTACCTCAAACCCTAGGACACACAATTTATCTGTATAGCAAACCTGCGTATGTACCCTTGAACCTAAAATAGAAGTTAAAATTGAGAGAAAATAAACCAACAACATATATGCAAAAACAATAAAGAAAGAAATTAAAACATACCACCAGAGAAAATTGCTTTCACAAAAAAGAAGACAGGAAAGAAGAAAAGAGAAAGAAAGTAAAGAGCATAAAGCAACCAGAAAACAAATAAAATGGCAGTTGTAAGTCCTTACTTATCAATGATAACGTTGAATGGAAATGGGCTAACCTATCCAATCAAAAGACATAAAGTTATGGAATGGGTTGAAAGAAAAAAGCAAGACCTAACAATCTGTTGCCTACAAGAAACACACTTTACTTGTAAAGACACATACAGACAAAAAATAAAGGGATGGAAAAAGGTATGACATTCAAATGGAAACCAAAAAAGAGCAGAAGTAGCTATAGTTATATCAGACAAATAGATTTCAAGATAAAACAGAGTTCATTATATAATGACAACGCAAAAAAAAATCAACTCAGCAAAAAAAAAAATACATTGATAATAAACATATATGTATCCAACACTGACACACCAAGATATGTACTTCCAAACTTACTGTACCAGGCTAATATTATCTTGATACCAAAGCCAAATGAAGACACATAAAAAAAAGAAAACTACAGGCAAATATTTCTGATGAACATTGATGCAACAATCCTCAACAAAACACTAAGAAACCGAATTTAACAACGCATTAAAAAATTATTCACCTTGAATAACTAGAATTTATTCCAGGAATTCAAGGATGATTCATCATACACAAATCAATGAATGTAATATTTCATATAAAGAAAATGTAGGATAAAAACTATACAGCTATTTCAATTGATGCTGAAAAAGCATTTGACAAAATTAAATATCTGTTCATAATTGAAAAAAAAACCTTCAAATATCTGTGTAAAGAAAGAATACCTCAACACAATGAAAGCCATATATGGCAGACCCACAGCTAGTAAAACACTTAATAGTCAAAACTGAAATTCTTTCCTCCTTCACAGAAATTTTTTTAAAAATCCTGAAACTTACATGGAACCATAAAAGACCTAAAGTAACTAAAACTAACCTGGGCAAAAAGAACAAAACTGGAGGAATCCCATTACCTGAGCTCAAATTATGCTATAAAGCTATAGTAACCAAAAAAGTATGGAAGCATGGTACTAGCATAAAAACAGATACATAGACCAATGGAACAAAATAGAGAACCCAGAAATAAATCAGTACAGGTACAGCAAATGTATTTCAACAAAGGTTTCAAGAACATACATTGGGGAAAGGACAGTCTGTTAAATAAATGATGCTGGTAAAACTGGATATACAAATGTAGAAGAATGAAACTAATCTCTTTCTATATATAAAATCCAATCAATAAGTATTGAAAACTTAAATCAAAGATCTCAAACTATTAAACCACTAAAAGAAAACTGTAAAATTCTATAGAAAATTGGACTGGCAAATATTTCTTGTAGAATTTTTCAGTTTTCTTTTAGTGGTTTAATAGTTTGAAATTTCGATTTAAGTCTTCACAGGCATCCAAAGCAAAAGTGTAAAAATAGGAACAAATCAAGTTTAAAAAGCTTCTGCACAAAGAGGAAACAATCAACAAAGTAAAGAGACAAACCATGGAATGGGAAGAAATATTTGCAAACTATGCATCTGACAAGGGATTAATAATCAGAATGTATGAGGAACTCAAATAACTCTATAGAAACAAATCTAATAATCAGATTTAAAAATCTAATAATCTGAGCAAAATATTTGAATAGATATTTATCAAATAGAGATAAACGAATGTCAAATAGGTATAAACCACTGCTCAAGGAAATAAGAGAGGACACAGACAGGTGGAAAAACATTCCATGCTCATGGTTAGGAAGAATCAATATTGTGAAAATGTCCATACTGCCCAAAGTAATTAATAGATTCAACACTATCCCCATCAAGCTACCAATGACCTTCTTTACAGAACTAGAAAAAAACCACCTTAAACTTCATTTGGAACCAAAAAAAAAAAAAAGCCCACATAGCCAAGACAAAAAGAACAAAGCTGGAGGCTTTACATTACCTGACTTCAAACAGATATAGACCAATGGAACAGAACAGAGGCCCTGAAGGCAACACCACACATCTACAACCATCTGCACTTTGACAAACCTGAAAAAGACAAGCAATGGAGAAAGGATTCCCTATTTAATAAGTGGTTTTGGGAAAACTGGCTAGCAGTGTGCAGAAAGCAGAAACTGGACCCCTTCCTGACACCTTACACTGAAATTAACCCCAGATGGATTAATGACTTAAACATAAGACCTAACACCATAAAAACTCTAGAAGAAAACCTAGGCAATCCCATTCAGGACATAGGCATAGGCAAGGACTTCATGACTAAAACACCACAAGCATTGGCAACAAAAGCCAAAATAGACAAATGGGATCTAATTAAACTCCAGAGCTTCTGCACAGCAAAAGAAGCAATCATTAAAGTGAACCAGCAACCAACAGAATGGGAAAAAATTTTTGCAATCTACCCATCTGACAAAGAGCTTATGTCCAGAATCTACAAAGAACTAAAACAGATTTACAAGAAAAACGTAAACCTATTCAAAAGCGGGTGAAGGATATGAACACTTTTCAAAAGAAGACATATTTGTGGCCAAGAAACATATGAAAAAATGCTCATCATCACTGGTCATTAGACAAACACAAATCAAAACCACATTAAGATACCATCTCATCCCAGTTAGAATGGCAATCATCAAAAAAACTGGAGACAACAGATGCTGGAGAGGGTGTGGAGAAATAGAAACACTTTTACACTGTTGGTGGGAGTGCAAAATAGTTCAACTATTGTGGAAGACAGTGTGGTGATTTCTCAAGGATCTAGAAATAGAAATTCTGTTTAACCCAGCAATCCCATTACTGGGTAGGTATAAATCATTCTATTATAAATACACAGGCACACATATGTTCATTGCGGCACTGTTTCCAACAACAAAGACTTGGAACCAATCGAAATGCCCATCAATGATAGGCTGGACAAGGAAAATGTGGCACATATACACCATGGAATACTATACAGCCATAAAACACGATGAGTTTGTGTCCTTGGTAGGGACATGGATGAATCTGGAAACCATCATTCTCAGCAAAGTAACACAAGAACAGAAAATCAAACACTGCATGTTCTCACTCATAGGTGGGTGTTGAACAATGAGAACACATGGACACAGGGATGGGAGCATCACACTCTGGGGTCTGTTGGGCAGGGCTAAAGGAGAGACAGCAGAGCATGAGGAGATTGGGGAGCAATAACATAGAGGGAAATGCCAGATATAGGTGATGGGGTGATGGAGGCAGCAAACCACCTTGTCATGTATGTACCTATGCAACCATCCTGCATGATCTGCACATGTAGACCAGAAGCTAAAGAATAATTAAAAAAAAAAAAGAAAAGGTGCTCAACATCATTAATCACCAGAGAAATTTGAGTCACAGCTGTAATATGATATCACCTCACCCCAGTTAAAATAGCTCTTATCTAAAATACAGGGAATAACAAATGCTAGTGAGAATGTGAAGAAAGTGTGACCCTTGTACACTGTTGGTAGGAATGCAAATTAGCACAGCCAGTATGGAGAACAGTTTGGAGGGTCCTCAAAAAGCTAAAAGTAGAACTACCATATGATCCAGCAATCCCTCTGCTAGATATATACCCAAAAGAAAGGAAACTGATATATCAAAGAGATATCTGCTGTTTGTTGCAGCACTGTTTATATTAGCTGAGATTTGAAAGCAACCTAAGTGTCCATCAACAGAACAATAGGAAAAATGTGGTACATATACACAATGGAGTAATATTCAGCCATAAAATGGAACCAGAGCCAGTCATTTGCAACATGGATGGAACTGGAGATCATTACATTAAGTGAAATAAGCAAGGCACAGGCAGACAACTTTTCGTATGTTCTCATTCATTCAGAGAGTAAAAATTAAAACAATTGAACTCATGGAGACAGAGACTAAAATGATGGTTACCAGAGTCTGGGGAGCGTAGTGGAGGGTAAATTGGGGAGGGTTAATGGCTATGAAAATATAGTTAGATAGAATGAATAAGATTCAGTATTTGATAGCACAATAAGGGGACTACAGTCAGCAGTAATTTGTTTTGTATCTAAAAATAACTAATGTGCTACCACTGGAATGTCCGTAACAAAACAAATGATGACTGCTTGAGGTGATGGATACCCCAATACTCTGATGTGATTATTAAATATTGTATGACTGTTTTAAAACATCTCATGTACCCCACAAATATACACACCTGTGTATCCACACTAATTTAGAAAAATGCTTTTAAAAATCACATGTATCCCCAAAATATGCACAACTATTATGCATTAATAAAAATATGGTTTAGAATAACAGTAAAATGTTCAGTTTATCTGTATAATATGGCCAGTTTGATAATCTACATAGGCCAATACTCTATTGAAGAGAGTAAATTATTATTTTTAAAAATTATAACTATGTATAGAACCAAACTGATTTATATCAAGATGAATAAGATAAACTTTCCCTTGAATTATAAAAAAATTATAAAATTAAAGCACTGTGAAATAATCAGATTAATTTTTATAAATGACCAACATGGTTTCATTATTGTTAGAACTCATATTCATTAGGGGAATCTAAATAAGGTATGGTTTTTAAATTTTTTTATTTAGTAAACTGCATACTGCATTGAAATAACAGTAAATATGTGGTATAGATTTAGCATAGCAGGTCAAATGCCAGATTTCAAATAAATAATCCAAAACATATTTAAATGTAAGTTTCTGGGTAGCATGCTTGTCAAGGAAAGCATATAGAATATCTGTACCACTTTATCTCAAACAAGCAGAAATGTCTGTTTGGTACATTTTTCTAATTTTATAAAGCTATTCTCTGTTTAAATACTCTCTCAGTTAATAGTGGGTTGAATGAATTTCTTTCTCCCTTCAACTTTAAAGAGCAGCAGGACAGTGAAGCTGATTCAAGAAAAAGGCAATTCCGCAAAGGTGAGATTTTTGGAGCAAGGATACCAATTGGGAATCTACTGTATATAAACAGTAACAGCTCATGCAACATAATTGAGAACCCTCCCAGTGTGTCTTGAAAATGCTTGCCAGAAGGAATGTCTTATTAGGAGATGAATGAATTATATGGTTGACTAAATTTTGGCTTAAAAAATCATCCTCTGCCTCTAAAATGTCTGATTTCTCCAAACCAATCACCACCTGGCCATAATTATCACAAAGTTGATGAATTATAGGAGTTTTATTTCCTGACACCTTTGTTTGATACTATGTGAAGAATCATATTCCAGTGCTAGGGACAAGCTGCAAACAAATCAACCCAGGGTTTTACATTTTAGTATCGTAGACACATATGCAAGAAAACCCCAACAATTTCCAAACAGAGGTACAGCAAATATCTATTATTAGAGAGATTATCATGCCAACAGAATGGAAATCTGCTTAACTGTGCCCAAAATCTAATTAATTAACAAATCTCTATTCTGCAGTTAATTCAGTCACCTCATGTGCATAATTTGAATTTGTAAAATAAAATGTATTTTTGTTATTAAGAGCATAGGTATATATAATTGCCTTCTGCTGCTCAGTTTTTCTTTACTATGAACAATGGCTGTTGCTAAGTAAAAGTTGCCCAAATATATGTAACACTGAAGTTCATCACTGAGGAGATGAAAAATTACATGGGTTAACAAGTCTTTAATTATATTAACATCTAAAATAAATGAGTTTTAAAACGAATTAATTTAGCTTTTATGTTACAGAAAGTAATTCTAACTTTTGTTACATTTATTTAATGCCTAGGGCACTTGGCATAGTTAAAAATAAATATACTATTGCTGATCAGGCTGATAAACATGCTTTTACCTTTCAAATAATTTTTAGAGGCTGTTAATTAGATAGTTTGTTGCAAAAATACTTAATGAGTCCTCATGTGGAGTGGAAATTCTAAGTAGCTTCCTTTTGTGTCTTAACACAGACTTGATTTGCAGCTCTTGGGTAATTATATTTTAAAGTGCTAAAGCAAGAATATTGGGAGGAGATATATTCAAATTATAACTAATTCAAAATTATACATGATAGATTTTTAAAATATAATGTATTAGGAACATTGCAATTTTGCCAAGCTATGCAAGTAGACTTGAACTTTATCAATTATAAATATGGTTTTCTTTGGACTTTGAAAATAATGTGATCAATATAAGAATTTACATATACTTATCTTTTATGTCTGTATATATATCTGATTAATATTCAGATCTTAATCTGGTTTGATTTATAAATACATACAAGTTGCTAATATGTATCCACTAACTAAAAGGCACCTTTCCTCTTTATATACAGCAAATACTAGCCACTCTTTAAGATCTAATTCATCAAAAGCCTGCAATATCAGTGAATTCCCATCTTCAATAGTGTCAAGTCTCTGAGTAGACTGCTCTATTTAACATTTACTGTTATTCTTAAATTTATTTCTTCACAGTTATGCCCTCCTTTGTGTGCCCTATGCCCTATTATTATATTTATAAATCTCACAGGGTTTTATATTGTTCTTCTTAGTGTCTTTTTATTTAAGTTCATTGGGATGCTATCTGTGGAAACTCTTTGAGCCCTGGATATAGGCTGTTTTGTCAAGAAGAAATTTATATTAATTTTTTTACATGTTTGCTGTGGGCAATAACCTATAGTTGTTTCAAAGCACAGTGAAATTCCATAATGGTTAGTTTATAATGGAGCAGGATTTTACAATGAATTCTCATGGGAGATTTTTTGCTTTTAATTTCTCTTCTGCATGGAGGCCAAGACATGTGACTTGTCTTATTGTCCCTTTTATAGATGGAATTTTTTTCTAGCTTACTTTACAATGAAGGTGTAGCCCTTTGTGGAGCTTTTTACCAGCTTATTTTACAATGAAGTTGTAGCCCTTCTGTAGTGCCACCATTATGTAATTTCTATAAGACCCTATCACTTGAATTGGCCTAGGTTTTACCTCTTGTCACCTCTAAACTGTGTGGCTATACACAACAGAAACTTGAAATCACTATATTTAAGTAAATGTCCCCAGGGAAAAGCTTGGTTTGATTTTCTCTCAGCATTCAGAATGCTGTCGTTTTCTTTCTTTCTTTGTGTGTGTATGTTTGTAATTGTGTGTCTGAGATTTCTTGTTTCTAGCTAGCTTACAGATAAATTTTTAAATGTTTCTACCACCTACCTTCCCTTTCCTGCATTCTCTAGGGATCTAGTCTTTCATGCAGACAGAAACATAAATCCAGGACCTTGATATTTCATACTTTTATCTGTCCAATATGTATTTGTCACACATTGGGGCTAAGAATATTTAGGATTTGAAAATAAGTAAATGGGACAAAAGTTTCACCAAAAAATGTAAAGAGTTAGAATAGTTGACACTAATAATTCCTCAAGGGAAAAAAAAAAAAACTTTAAAAATTCTACGTAGTGTTTAGCTCATCAAAACTTCTTCAATGCTTTTCACTCTCATGAGCCTGCTAAAAGAAACCCCTTAAGTGATTATTTACTTTAAACTTTCATATTCTGATCCTTAAGATGACACCTCTTTCTTAAATGTTCTGAACACAAACTGATTAGACAAGAGAACAATTGACAAATCTATAGGCTCACTAGTATTTTCTGAGTTCTGATGAACTTTCCCAAGAAGTGATAATACTTAAAAAACTCAGATAATTGAATACAAGGATTTGAATGGATGTAAATCAGGAAGTAGATGAACAGAATCATAGAATCATTGAGAGAAGCACACCCAGAGAGATAGGCCTGGGTGCCTTTAATACTGAGATGGTAATGTAGAACTTTGCCAGCTTTTGCTCATGAGAGTAAAATAAAATAAGTAGGTGCCACCTGAGTGAAGTTCTAGTTCCTCAGCTGGTTTTGTTGCCTTGTACTAGAATGCAGTTTGACTGCTATTGTTTCTCCTGCCTTAAATATACCACAAATGGCCTTAATAAATATGAAAAAAATAAAAATTAACAATTTGAAAATTAAAAATGCAAAAATGTAAGGAGTATCTATGTTGTGTATCAACTTGGGCAAATATCATTAGGTTTCTACTGCTAGCTCTTCCAATGAAGGAGTTTATTTCCTGGTATTTAAAATACTAAATGACTACAGTAATCAAAATTCCTGAAGCTAAAAGCAAATAAGTAGTGCATACTGCCACTGAGAGATTCATTACTTTTATTGCACAAAATGTTATTTTATCATATAATTTTTGTCATGCATTGCAAAATGTAAAACTTAAACTATCTTTTAACCAAAACAAGGTATCTTTTTGTGTGTTAACATACTAGGTGTATTAAAATATGGAAGTAGTTTTGGAAGTCTCTCAGCCTATAGACAGTCATATCCATAAGGGACTCTATTTTTTCTTCTATTGTTTTCATATTCTTTCTTTGTCCTTTGGTATTAATTTTCATTATTCTCTGGAGACAGTATCATATTTAAAAAATACATTTTTGTTTTTTTTGAGACGGAGTCTCAGTCTGTCGCCAGGCTGGAGTGCAGTGGTGCAATCTCGGCTCACTGCAACCTCTGCCTCCTGCGTTCAAGTGATTCTCCCGCCTCAGCCTCCCAAGTTGCTAGGACTACAGGCACCCATCATTACGCCTGGCTAATTTTTGTATTTTTAGTAGAGATGAGTTTCGCCATGTTGATCAGGATGGTCTTGATCTCATGATCTCCTGATCCTCCCTTCTCAGCCTCCCAAAGTGCCGGGATTACAGGCGTGAGCCACCGTGCCTGGCCAAAAAAAAATATATTTTTGCATTATTTATACTCAAGTAATTTTTTACATCTTGATAACTTTTCATTATGAGATGAGCAATAGTTTAATCTCAACCTTTATAAAGTCATCATAAGAAAATCATGGTTTAGTCACTCATATACATAGATGTTAAAATTCTGAACAAAAACTTAGCAAGAAAAATTCAGCAACATGTAGAGAGGATAATACAAAATCATCAAGTTGTGTATCTCAGGACTACAAGGTAGACGTAACACATGAATATCAGTTAATGTCATTTGCTATATTAAAATATTAGGGAAAATAAAATTATTGTGCAGTATAATTGCTTATCCATAAATATATATAGTTATATATAAGTATATATATGCCACAATTATATTAATTAGAAAATTAATATATATTAATCATAATTAATAATATAACAATTATATTAATAATATTAATATAGATATATTATCCATAAGTATATATATATATAAATATATATAATACCACCATTATATTATTAATTACAAAATAATGAATAAAGCTTTAAAACTTTATCATGGGTTCATGAATTTAAAATTTCTTAGCAAATATGAGAAGAGAAAAAAATGTCCTCAATTTGATAAAGAATATCTTAAAAACCTTTAGGAACATTGTACTTAAGTAGACAGATAATAATAGCTTTATTTTTTGGATCAAAAATATAAAATACCTACTTTTTACATATAATTACCAGTATTTATTTATTTTTCCAATCCTTTATTTATTTTTATTATACTTTATGTCTGGGATATATGCAGAATATGCAGGTTTGTTACACAGGTACACACGTGCCATGGTGGTGTGCTGCACTCACCAACCGGTCATCTACCTTAGGTATTTCTCCTAATGCTATCCCTCCCTTAGTCCTCCAACCCCCGACAAGTCCTGGTTTTGTTTCCCTCCCTGTGTCCATGTGTTCTCATTGTTCAACTCCCACTTATGAATGAGAACATGTGGTGTGTGGTTTTTTGTTTTTGTGTTAGTTTGCTGAGAATGATGGTTTCTAGCTTCATCCATGTCCCTCCCTACAAAGGACATGAACTCATCCTTCTTATGGCTGCATAGTATTCCATGGTGTACATGTGCCACATTTTCTTTGTCCAGTCTATCATTGATGGGCATTTGGGTTTGTTCCAAGTCTTCACTATTGTGGACAGTGCTGTAATAAACATATATGCACGTGTGTCTTAATAGTAGAATGATTTACAATCCTCTGGGTATACACCCAGTAATGGAAATGCTGGGTCAAATGGTATTTCTGGTTCTAGATCCTTGAGGAATAGTCACACTGTCTTCCACAATGGTTGAATTAATTTACGAATTCCCTGACCTCTTGTACTTCCCTGGTAAGGCGGCACCCCACCCTGCTTCGGCTCGCTCTCCATGGGCTGCACCCACTGTCTAATGAGTCCCAATGAGATGAACCAGGTACCTCAGTTGGAAATGCTGAAATCACCCACCTTCTGCATTGATCTTGCTGGGAGCCACAGACCGGAGCTATTCCTATTTGACCATCTTGCCAGTCACCCTTGATAACATATTAAGTAGCCTGAAAGACTGCATGGAAAATTATTTGGTTTGTTTTGTTATTGATTTGGTGTTGTTTTTATAGTACAGTGTTTTTTTTTAACAAAGTTATTACCAATTTACCAGTTCTCAGAGTTGTTAACTGTCAATTTTTCAAAAGACTACCAGAAAAACCTGTTGAAAAAAGCAAGCAAAACTCTTTATTAAACCTATGCAAGTAATGGAAATCACCACTTTGAAAATGCCTTGAGTTTTATGTCTAAGACTGCATGATTTTATGGTGGAATTTGCAAAAGATAGAGTTGGTTATTGTTGATCCTTTTAGAGTATAATAACTTTGAATTGATGGGCACAGCCAGGTATGAGTCTCAAAAAAAAAATTGAGGCAATCTGTTAGTTTTGATAAATAAACTAGTTTAGTTGGTTCATTATCTTATCTTAAACAAGCAACTATTTCCTAATGCAATAAATTAAGCCATATTTGCCTGTTCCCAGTACTGTTAGCACAGGGTAAGTAAATTATACCTGTTTCCAGTATTGTTTAACATAGTGAAAAAAATATGTTTGGCCCCAGTATTGCTTAAGGTTGTTATGTTATTAACAGATTCAGTGCTAAGGATCCTCAGCTTCTTCGCCTTTACCTTAAGGGACTAGCAAAAACAACTTACTTTGTTCTTTAAATGTCTACTTTTTAAAAAATTTGTAATGGTATAAAACTGTTCTAAAATCCAGTCTATTCTGGGATATTTCCCCTAATTAACCCAACTACGAATCACATTTTTCCTTATTAAATTTCTCCTTAGCATTTACTAATGCACTTCATACTGCATCGTTTTGTTCTCATTTAGCTCTGCTCAAGTAATTTCTGTGAACACTCCGACACAAAGGGCAGCTTTGGCACCACTGCATAATTTCATTCAGTTCCATTGTTCCCGGTAGTCTCTCATTATCCTCTTATTCAGTTTCCCTTCAGCAACTATTTACATTGTTTTTATTATATTTCTGCTGTAGTTTTGCATATATTTAGCTCCCCTCACTGAAAGAATAGAGAATTTGCACACAAATGATAGATTTATCCATGTTTTATCCCTTCACACTGAGACACCCTGTTAATGCCCACAGTAATCAAAACAAACTGTGTCTAAAATTTTAGTTACAACACACAAAGGGAGTACATCATCAGAATTATTCCATTAAAACTGTTCTTTTTCCTGCAAAATAGAATGGATAATTTCTACTTTCTGGAATAGAAATTAGATTTATTTTTGTTTTCTTCCAACTGTTTTGAAAATAAGAAAAAATATTTTAAATAATTACAGTTTCCAAATATAGTAGGTACCTTTTGTTAGTAAAAATAAAGCATAGTTTTAAAAAAGTAAAAATTAGTACCATTTTTAATATTTAGAATTTTATAAAACATTTACATCTATTTGTTCTACATTTTCACTTTGTTTTTCTTCCCCCTCCACACTTGTATGATTACTGTAGACGCCTAATAAACTCTTTGTGTTTCTTTTCCTATTTTATTGAGTATATAGTATTATAAAAAATCTAAATTAAACTTATATTTACTACTTGGAACTAAGTTAATTTTTCTTTTTCTCTGAAATGACCAGAATAAGAAAAAAAAGTTCATCTCCTATTATGTCTTCTAATATATTGATGTGGTTCAAAATTTTTTTTTTAAAAAATGTTAGGTTAAGTGTTATTTTGTTAAAATTTGTAATTAAAAGTAATAATAGTAACCAAGAGTAGTTGCGTACATCTTTAATCCCAGCACTTTAGGAGGCTAAAATGTGTGAATCACTTAAGGTTAGGAGTTTGAGACAAGCCTAGCCTAATTGGTGCAACCGTGTTGCTACCAAAAGTACAAAAATTATTCGGGCATGGTGGTGCACACCTGTAGTCCCAGCTATTAGGAGGCTGAGGCAGGATAATCACTTGAACCAGGGAGACTATGGTTACAGTGAGCCGAGATTACGCCACTGCACTCTAGCCTGCACAACAGAATGACACTCCATCTCAAATAATAATAATAATAATAATAGAAATATATGCTTTATCAGGACAGTATAAACATGTTATAAATGTTTATAAATATTTACCCCACAAAACATAAAATTTTATTAGAACCACAACTCTTATGGAGATGGACGGTGATTTAAAAACAATTTAAATATCTACTGATAAATATAATTCATTGGCAGAAGTACATAGGTTTTATCACCAATTTATATATTCTTTTTTATCAATATAATTTTTGAAAAATTATATTCAATTAAATAATAAATAGAAATAGACGGAATTTTGTTATGTAATCAATGCTTTCAATTTGTAGGGAAAGTTTTTTTTTTTAATCATCAAATCAATGCCTAAAAGTAGACCTACTTTGTTTTATAAAATCCCTGACTTAATTTTTTTAATTCAAATAGGCACGTTAATGTTGATCCATGTGACAAATATTACAATTCTGAATTTGAATTTTTAGATAGATGGGTAGAAGTTGGTGTCTCCCAAAGCGCTTATGTAACTGAGGTCCTCCTGTTAGAAATGTTTTAGGGATTAACACTTGCGAAAGGAAATGTATTAGGGCTCAACACCTGTAAATGCAAAGGGGCTCAGGATTAGACAGAAATGTAAATTTATTGCAGGTCCACCAAAGCTTTACTCAATCTAGTGTGAGCTGTGGATTAAAAAATAATGACAAAGTCCCTCCACAATGCTCCATTTCAGTCAAAAATGGCAGACATTTTTGTCCCTTGCTCAAAGGAGGCAAGCTACCCAAGCCTGGCCGTAGATGAGGCAGTTCTCTGGAGTTGAAATAGCCCTTGTAGGAACCCTCTGCTATTAAGACTTCACGTCCTACAGCTGGGGACCAAGCACTTCTTTGAACTGGGAATTGAGTGGAGAACCTCTGTGGCTACCACGTTTGCTTTTTACACTTTTCATAGGTACCTCTCTATATCTGAAGAAAAGCTCCTCCAAGATTCTAGCGCTCCTTTCATTCTGATGAAGACAGGAAGAGGGACATTGAGAAGGAAAACTGTGATCTTCACCTCCTGTAGTTTGTTTAATGCTCTTAGTAAATATTTGTCATTAAACTCTCCTAATTATTAATTCTACTTATCCATGGCCTCCACTGGCTACAGTGGCTCATCTGGTGGCCTAGTCCTCACCCTCATACCTGTGGAGCTGAGCATTAAGTTACCATGTACATCTATGGCTAGGTTGGCTTAATCTGTTCATTTAAATTCACAGTTGGACAAGGGAGTCCCAGAAAAATTCAAGCAAAATACCTGAGATTCACATATAATCCTTTGTGTTTCCATTGTGCAACAGTAGTGTCCTGGTGATCAGAATAAGTTTTCTCTGCAAATATGGTGACTTCTCCCTCACCTGCTGTTCCCTAGACTTGAGGATCTCAATGTTCCCAGGAAGGAGGGAGGGAAAGAGGGAGGGAAAGAGGGAGAGAGAGAGGAGGGAGGGGACTTACTTGTATAAATGATAATAATAAATAATAAATTAAGGAATTTAATTAACTATATCCCTTACAGTTCAGCCCACCCACCCAAAAATTAGATGAACTACACATTTCTGCATTTTGTTTTGTCTCTCAATATGGAAAGTTTCGTAATCTAAATCAATTGGTGTAACTTTAATTTAGTAATTTTAATAGCTAAATAGTATTGATGGCACAAACTTAGACTGAATGGCTGTCACTAAACATGGTCCAATTTATATGTTCTCCAATAAATTCTGCCATGTGTTTGACAGAAGTTAAAGGTAATAGCTCTAGACTAGACTCCATTTTCCTTTTAGAGAGACTGGAGTTTCTCTCTAAAATGCACTTCAATTTAGTAAAGAATAGGTAGTCTACAGAATAAACAACATTATATTATAAACTCCATGAAATATTTAGCTGTTGCTTAATATTGAATCCCCAGATCCTACAGCATGATTGGTATATACATATACACTCATATTTGTTGAATAAATCAAAGATCAAAATACATAATTGATGTTGCTGGTTCTGAAAAGGAATGAACAGTTAGCTCAAGGAAAGAACAGCTAACTCAAGCCTTGATAATATATTCAAGTCATTAAACTGGCTCAAGAAAGCTTAAACCATGTAACAGTTGAGTGATCTTGGTTTGTAATTACTAGTACACTAATGTTTATGGACTTACTGTATTTAAGGCTTAACAATGGGATGTAATGCACATGATATACTTCTGAGTCCTACCGTTTCACATTATTGAGTTTGGTTATTAAAAATTTACATGCATAAATCTACATAAGTAGGGAGAATTGGTTGTTTTCTGCTTTTCATGAAGAAAGAAGAGAAACGTGTGGTCTAAAGCAGATTAGACAATAACAACATTTTCAGTGTAATTTTGAATTAAACAATATTGCTGCAGCCATAAAAAAGAATGAAATGATGTCCTTCATAGCAACATGGATCCTAAGCAAATTAATGCAGGGACATAAAACCAAATACTTCATGTTCTCACTTCTAAGTGGGCTAAAAATTGGGTACTCATGGACAATGATGGCAACAACAGACAATGGGGACTACTGGCATGGGGGAAGGAGGGGAGGAGGTTTTGAAACATGAACTATTGAGTTCTATATTCACTACCTGGGTGATGGGATCATTTGTATCCCAAACCTGAGCATTATGCAATATACCCAAACCTGCACATACACACCTTGAATCTGAAATAAAAGTTGAAACTAAACATAAATAGATAAATACAAACAAAATTATTACAGACTACAACAATAAAAGAATACTGAGACTTCTAAACTGGGACTAATTTCTAAATTGTTATTGCTCCTACTTATAAAAACAACATGTGCTTCTAGAGACTTTAAAACATTTAGATAAATAGTAACAACAAAAAGGTAATAATAATCTCTGATATTTAAATAATAAAATATGCCAGGTATTGTACATGTATTATTCCTCTTAGTATTTATAACACAATTCATACACAATTATTTTTCTCACATGTAGAGAAAGGCAGGGAAGCTAAGAAATCTGCCTAAGATCAAAAGTCTCCATCCAGTGTAAACTTCTATACTTTAACTGAATATTTAAAAACATAATTATTTATAGAATGTTTTCTAAAACTTTCCAACATAATATTTTTGATAGTGAGAATGTTTTGTGCACATATTTTAATATTCCCAGTAAAGAACCTCTTAAATTTGTTTAAGTTGTAGAGCCAGAAATTAATTTCTTAAATACTCTTGGAACATAATTTATTTTGTGCCTTTGAAACATATGCACATTTGTGTCCACTAATAATTTATTTAGATAATATGTGGAAATTAAGTTAGATAACTATTAGACCTGCAAGTAAACCTCAAAGGCACAAAATAAAAATGATAAAAGATTATTTAAGAGTTATAAAAATTAAATTTCTTCATTAATAATCATGATGCATAGAAATAATTTAATGTTAAATATTATGTTAACTTAGCATCCACAAAATAAAATAAAAGAAGCCATATTCCATGTAAGATTGACTGATTTTCTAAGTGGAAATGGTATAATGTTTTATATTAAAATTATAC
Source organism: Cacajao melanocephalus (assembly GCA_963573385.1). Lineage (NCBI taxonomy): Eukaryota > Metazoa > Chordata > Mammalia > Primates > Pitheciidae > Cacajao > Cacajao melanocephalus. The sequence continues at coordinate 38,006 of CAUYLG010017654.1, read as the reverse complement.
AAAATATACAATGTAGTTTGTGTAACAAAAAAATAAATAACTTTTATCAATGATTTATAATTCTTATATGAATCATCTAAAATAGTGATCACGTAGAATAGACAACAGAATGTTGGTTATTAGGGGGTGAAGAAAGGAGGATAGGAGGATTTGCTGCTCAATGAGTATAAAGTTACAGCTAAACAAGATAAATAAGTTCCAGAGATCTGCTATATAACATTTTATCTATAGTTAACAGTAAGGCATTACGTACTTAAAATTGTGTTGAGGGTAGATCTCACATGAATTATTCTTAACACACACACACACACACACACACACACAATCGATAATACAAAGGCACAAGGAACTACTTTTATAGGTGATGAGTATGCTTATTTTTTAAATGTGATCATGGTAAGATGAATATATACATATATCTAGACTCATCAAATTGTATACATTAAATATGTCCAGCTTTTTGAGTACAAATTTCACTCCAATAAAGCTGGGGGAAAATAAATGATTTTGTATTATGGGGGATTAAAAAATAGAAAAAGGGAGAGATAAGTAGCAAAAAACACACAAGGAAACATAAAATCCTTAAGGTGATAAAAACAGTAAAAATAGAGAAAGAAAGCATAGAGAAATCACATTATTAATTTGGAAATTTGAAGACTGTGGGAGTACTTTAGGTTAAAGTACAAGAGGAATGTCAAAATGAAGATGAACAAGTGAAAGTAGAAGGATGGGAATAAATTACTTGTAAAGAAGAATGACAGAAACTAACACATAGAAAGAACCTTGTCTCGAAAGCAAACTGAATAAAGCAATTCTTTATACAACTTACTGGATATCATGAGTTCCTTTGCTGAGATCAATTATATCACTATGAAAAAGATTTAAAATAATTTCAAATGTTTCACTACAAACCAGTGTTCTCAATACACAGGAAGAAAACAAACCTATAAGACGGAATGCTTCCACCTGGTTAATAAATACAGAATTTGATTCTTCCTCCATTGAAGTCCATTCTTTCCAATGAGACCAATCCACATGCAGATGCAAAGACATTCGTGTTTGGTAAGTCAACTGTGAATATAAAAATAATATATTTTGAGTCAGAAATTTATTGATGCATGTTATTAGGATTATATTTTTTATTAAAGATAATGTTGGTAAGGCCTTTGACATTTTGTGAAATATGATCAGTAATGTCTACTAAAACCATGCCTCTTTCACAGACAGTGGAAACTCTAATTCCCATTTGGATTAAGAGAGAAGGCAGAACTCAGGAAATGCATGGTAGAAGGTCAGAGAATTCATTCATTAGGCAGAATGGACTTGTTCTTAGGTTTTAGTAAAATTTGAATATGTTATCCCCATAGACACCAACTTATAAAGGGCAGTTATGGGTACTATTAATCACTTTCAGCATTTTTGACCCCTGAGTTGTGGAGAGAGGGACAGATTTGTATATGTGAAACTAGAAAACTTAACATTTGTTTATTATCTCATTAATTAAAAATATAAGTTGTGCTGCCAAAATAATTTTAGAAAGCACTAGTTTAGTTAAATTATTGGTATGCATTTCTCATCACATTATAGACTATATGTACATATCTCTAAATCCCATGATATATTATATATATATATGTGTGTATATATATGTGTTTTTTATAAAACAGCCTTAGTTAACTATGAGCTTATTTGCATTCTAAAGCAAAATGTAAAGAAGAACATTTGGAATACCATCGGACTATAAATTGAGGAACACTCAGTTTCTGCATCTTTTCTTCACCAGAAATCCGAGCTTCTGCTTTAGTTTCTGAGATTCAATCTGCAGCTTATAATCTAGGACAGTTAACAATACCCTTGGTATATTTTTCTGTCTCTCACTCTTCAGTGACATAATGGATACAATAGAACATTGGTTTTTCTGATTACATGCCTTTTAGTTGGACAGGATATTTAATCACTGGGAGTCTTAGTTCCTTTATCTGTTATTATGTCTATTTTAGAAGGGCAGTTGGAGGATTAAATGTAAATGCCATATAGAGTGTCTTGAACCTTTCTTAACAGTAGCATGATTATTATCACCGCCTTTGTTTTTGCTGTTGTAAATTATTAGGGTGGGATTTGAACTTGCTCTAACAAGATTTTCCCAAAACTCCATTGATATCATGAAGAGTCTACATGTCAGGGCCCTGTTTTCTCCACTGGCATTCTCTGACACATTCTGCCTAACTGGTTTCTGAGGCTGTGCTTTTCCTCTTCTGTCATTTTGTCTCCTTTCTTCTCATTGTGTAGAGCTCCTAATACCAAATGACACTTGGACTCTGTTACCGCCTTTTGACATTGAGCTTTTTCTCATGCTGGGCTGTGTACATAGAAAAGTTGGGATCTAGGCCCAACCAGTTATTTAGATCAACAAGGCTCTGGGTCAGGCATTATCTGTCATATGGCTTCTGTACAATAGACATTTTCATTCTAGCTTTTCATAACTGTTATGAAAACATTTTCTTAAAAATGATAATTTTAAACACAATGCTCAATTAAGTGAGAGGAGAATAATCTGTTTTCACTGCTGTACATAAAATTGTTAACATCTATAAAATTCAAGATAATTATGTTTTTCTAACTAAGAAGGATCAATCATCATGTGCCTCCAACCCACACCTTACCTGCATGTGTCAGTAGTAATGGAAACACCACTTGGAAAAATATATATGTATAAAGAGTTCTTTAAAAAAACAAACTTTTTTTCTAGCATGTTCCAATGAATTTGTTTTTATGGGCTAAAATCCTGAAGAAATTGTGCACTCCTCATTATAACTTTAAATCACTACAGCCCTTTGATGTCTTAACTTCTAGAGAGATAATCTGTCATAATGCTGCTTTTAAAACTACATTAAAATATTCCTTGGGTTGCCAATATTTCTCTTGCTTGGGAAAATAAAATAAAATGAAAGTCGTATTATCAAAATTTTTCCTCGCTGTTTTTAAGTTGTTCCATATTCACTTGGTAAGAAATCTTACCAAAGCAATTTATTTCATCCATATTCAAGCCATCCTCCAACTTTTTCATCAAATGGCAGTCTCAAACAACATCTCGCACAACTTCTCTTTTTTGCTAAAGTGGTTCCACATCGCAGCACAAAATACAGAGTTTAATTTTAAAGAAGGTAATAGAATATTGGCATCAGCCAATTGTTGATGTCAAGAGAGAAAATGCTATAGAGGTTTGCCTATTACTGAAACAGCCTAAAGGTGGTTTGTGAATCCCATTCGCTGTCTAAAAAAACCATATAAATCCCAGTGCCATTATCAACACCGGTAAACAAGTTTCAAAGATTAGGTAAAGTCAGCACTTGAGCCCTCGAGGCTTAAAAAGCCTTCTAGGATGAGCAGAAAATAAGAATGGAAAGCCTTTTGAAAAAAAATAAAAACATAAAATCAGTTGTATTTACCTTAAAACCAGGTTACAAATAATAAATATATCACCAAATTTAATTTTGTTCACTAGTTAATATAATTCAGAATCCACTACAAAATATTTTATAAGGAAGTAATCACTAATAGTTAAAACAACAAACAGATATATGGATAATTAAAAAATCAGAAAATGACATTGTATTGTATAAACAAAATATGTCTGGTACCTACCTGGTGCGTAGCTTTTATGATGCCTTACGGAGTCTTGCGTATGCAAAAGTCATGGTATGGACCGAATGTTTGTGTCAAAATTCCTGTTTGGAAATCTTAACCCTCAATGTATTAGGAGATAATGAAGGGGCCTTTACAGGATAATGAAGTCAGGAGAATGGCATGCTCATGAATGGGGTTAGTGCCCTTCCAAGAAGAGATACTGGAGCTTTCCCCTCTCTCTGGTCTCTGCTATATGAGGATACAATATAAAGACAGCGGTCTGCAAAGTAGAAAGTGTGTTCTCATCAGACACTGGATCTACTAGCACCTTGATCTTGAACTTTCAAGCCTCCACTACCATGAGAAATACACGTCGTTATTTAAGCAACCTTTTAGAAGCCTGAACTAAGACTAGCCCCTTAAGAAATACTCTGTACACATAGGGAGATGGCTCTGTAAAACAATTATGACCACAGGAGACTGTGCCAGGAATTGTCATTTGACACAATTCATACATCTTTAACCTGACCAACAATATGATATGCAGCCTATTGAAGTAGTTCTACACAGCAGGATCACAGTGCAGTAGATGGTGATGGTTGTGGAAGAGGCCAGCAAGCATCTCCGCTCTTAAAATAATTCCCTAATGATTTCAGTGCATATTCACATTGAAAATCACTGAAATATTGATAATTTATCAAAAGATATTTAAGAGCTAAAATATGAACTCATTTTAGAATATTATTTTGATTCTCTAGTCCTGGAGTATTTGTTGGCAGACTGGAGTAATTCAAAGAAAAATATTACAAAGGCATTATCCTCAAGAAACTTAACTTCTGAATTTTTCAGATGAATTGCAAATACAAAATTATATTTAAAAATTTAAAGTTTTATTAGAAATATGAGTATAATTTTGTGAGGAGAAAATCAATTATTTTGTCATGTTAAATGAAAACAAAGTTTCATAAGAAAGTAGCATTTGAGATAAATTATGAAGGATACATAGGTTTTTACCAGATAGAGAGAAAATAAGGAGAACATACAACCAAGCTCATGTATATGCAATTTATGAGTGTATATATAGAACAATTTTCTGTTTGATTTAGAAGTTCTGAATTACAGAAAGGAAAATGAAAGAAATAAAATTAAGGGTTAAAGAGAGAAAATTGAAGGGAAGTAAAAAGAAAAATAAAAGCTAGTAAATACTAGATAGTGACACGTCATTAACTGAAAGTTACTTTTCTGATTCTCAATTTTCTTATCTATGAAATAGATATATTAATTGGTGAAAATATTTCTTCTGAGAACTCACTGAAAAACAAACATAGAACTTTTCATGTGTTATCTATCCAAAAAACAAGTCTCATTTCCCTTTCCTCATAAAGAGGAAAAATATTAATGTGAGTTAATTTTTAATTATTAATAACTTAAGTATAATAATTTTAATAATTATTACTTAATTATTAAACCTAATTTGGATGACCTGTGCAAAGAATGGCTGGATAGAATGTTTGCTATAGCCGGTGGTACAAATCCACTCTCACTTCTTTGATACAAAGATGGCAAAGAATATTAATGTATGAAGCAAAAAAAAAAATCTAAGATATCCAAATTAGTTATCTTAAGGAATTGTTATTTTTTTTCAATATTTTCAGAAAGTAAAAATTTTCTAGTAAGTGTATCTAATTTTCTTTTGAATTTTGAGATTAATTTTAAAATGAGGGGTATGTTCTATTAAACCAAAAGATCCATATGAATAAATATAAATGCATTCAAAAGGCAGAAAAAGAACCATATGAATAAATATATATGCATTCAAAAGGCAATAAGTCTTCCAATATCATGTATTTTGAAGGAGATAGTTTTCTGCTCAAATATTTACATAAATCTGAAATTTGACATTGGTCCTGTAGAAGAGACTAATTCAACTAAATCCATGGTATGTTTATTGACTTCCTACCATGAGTTAGGTATGTCAGTACTTAGTATAATTTAACATATAGATGTAAGTATGATTAAGAACTAGATATAATTTTAAGGAATTCATGTATATTAAGGGAAAATAATTCCATTATTTATATAAATGCAAAAAATATAAATTCTACAAACTCTCTAAATTGTGTAAATACTCTATGATGTTGCATAATCAAAATCTTAAAGAAATATAACTAATTATGTAATAATAAAATTAGACAATATTAATTTTAATCAAATTTACAATTGAAATATGTATATTTTCTATTTTCTGTTATAAGAATTAAATAAAACATAGGCAACCTTTCATAATTTTTTAAAAGTATAGTGAAATTTCAAACAACTTTATAACATTTTGCATGGCATTAAAAAAATCTGTATTTTTAGCTCAACCTGTAAAAACAAGAAAATCACAGAGTGTGAGTGACAGATATGGAAGATGGTGTGGAATCATAAAAGGTAAGCACGTTTTCTTTTGCTGTTTTAGGTAATAACGGAATGCATTGACTAGGAAATCGCATTCTTCGAACTACACTTTGTATGATAAAAGAGAAAGAATAGGAAGGAGATACCTTAAACAGAGAAAATAAGTGTATTGAATCAAAGGCATGGACTTACATGGCATGATCAGTGAGAGGGGAGAAGTTCACCATGATTAGGGTAGAGGAGAGAACTGGCAAGAGATAAAGGTGAAGAGATAGGTTAGGCCAAATATTAAGGAGTCTTCAGTACCAAATTAAAGCATTTCTATACCATTCTGTAGGAAACAGAGATTAGACCGGAGGTTTGTGGGTGCAAGAGCACCATGGTTAGAATTCAGTTTGGGAAGTACAATGATGAAAAAGTGAGAACGGTGACTGTAGTTTGGGCAAGAGCAGTAAAGATATTTATAGCAACATTCTAGGTGAGTAATTAGGAGAGAGTAATCTAAAAGGTGGCAGGAGAAAAGAGAAAAAGTTACCTACTGGAGATTGAAAATATCTAGTAATGTTTTGAAACAAGCTCATTAATAATTATTACTTTATTTCATGGCGTCTTAGTGTCTTATTTGAGAAAGAAATATAAAAGATATTTTACTTATCCATCCATATCTCTAAAATAGCAAGTAAACCACATATTTTCTTACTCACCCACCTGTACCTCTCTATTGTCAGGAAAATTATGCAATAACCTCTTCTTTCTCATTTATCTTTCATGATGTGCAGCATATTATTTCAAGATTTTTATTGTTTTCTTTATTTTTATTATCCTATCAGTTATCCATGTATAATACCTTTGTGTATCTTGATTCTCTCAAAATTGCACTTTAGTATGCCAGTTACAATGGAAAATGAACTGGAATTCTCTTCTGCTTATCCTCTAGTGAACTTCAAAATATGAAAAAAAGAATGGCAGAATAAGCATTCTAAAAAGTTGCTAACAGAAGTAATAAATACAGCCATAGAAGAAACAATTAAATGTAAATTTATTTTAGAAAAAGAGTGGTAATATTAATATAGTGAGTTTTACTCTGTGCACTTTTTTAGATCAGATCATCATGTTAAATTCTACTCACAGGAATAAGAGGATGGAAAATTTCAAGATGGGAAAATTTATGAGCTGAATTTGTTTAATGAAGATGGACAGAGTTAAATCTCAACTTTGAGATTATAGTCATACATTTTCTATAATAGTAAAGTATCACATTATTAATTGTGTTATAGATATAACATGTCACAATCGTTCCCCAGGAGCTACATAGATTATTTAATCATGATCCATTAAGATGATTATAGGATTAACTGGATTTTTAAACTCAAAAGTCTGTAATAAGCCATGTAAACAGCAGCAATGATGATATTCTATACTGTAGTCTATAAGCGCATTCATATTTGCAAAGCAAAAGTAAATTTTTCATCTTTCACGACTTGTGCTGGTTTTCACATTCTGTTTCTAAAATAATTTCCAATTATCCTGTTACCATCATGTGAAGATATATATTTGTATTTGATGTAAAAGGGGAGCTTCAGGTAACATCACATTTTGTTCATTGTATTGATTTTCCTTGACAATACATACTTACAGAGATGATGAGTGCAATGTAAAAAAAAAAAAAAAAAAGAAAGAAAGAAAAAAGAAAAGAAAGATCCATTGTTTTCCTGTAGTCTTCTAAATAACTGGAAAGTATGGAATAGTTTTAATCTAGAGTAAAATTATATTCATAATTTTGGAAGATTGTAGTGTTGACAAATCTGGATTCGGAGGGGTTAAAATATCGGGATAATTTAAGAGACTATTTCAATGAAGGAGGAAAAAAGAGGTAAGTACAGGGTTAATTTAAGAGGCTGTTTCAATGAAGGAGGAAGAAAGGGCTAAGGGGCTGATGGGAATTTAGAAATTGGAAATTGTTTAACAGGAGATCACTGTAACTTGTTATTTTATGAGCCACATGGATTAAAGGCTCACCTCCACAACGGTACCACTAATAGTGTTTATAGAAGGTGGTGCAGGTTTGGTGGAAACATAGTATATTATTTGACTTTAAGATTTCCTCAAAAATTACAAAAATAAAGGCTAGGATTTGATATTATGCTTTTGACTAATCGAAAGCATAATATGTGGATCAGCAGCATTAGAGTCCACTAGAGTTTATTAGAACTGTAGAATCTCAAGTTCCACCCCAGACATGCTGAAGTGGTATCTGAACGTTACAAGATTTCTAGGCCATTCATATTTGAGAAGCCTTGCTATAAACGGTTTGTTCATATTAGGACGTGGCAGATATGAACCAGGTGGTCACTAAAGTTCTTCCTTGATCAGGATTTTGAAAAAACGTAATAATGTCCAAGGCCTTGAATTACATGAGAGCTCCTCATTGCTAATTTGCAGAAAGAGTACGATCTTGACAATTTTTTTTTACCTATCTATGACAAAATAAAATAATTTTTATAAAATAAATGTATTTACTTTTTTGGTGTGAAAATGATGGCTTAATTTTGTTATATAACTGTTATTTTAATGATGTTATTTGTCCAAAAATAAGTTGGCAATCTTAAAAAGGTACAAGACAGGCGAGACGCGGTGGCTCACGCCTGTAATCCCAGCACTTTGGGAAGCCGAAGAGGGCGGGTCATGAGGTCAAGAGATTGAGACCATCCTGGCCAACATGGTGAAACCCTGTCTTTACTAAAAAATACAAAAATTAGCTGGACATGGTGGCGCATGCCTGTAGTTCCAGCTACTCGGGAGGCTGAGGCAGGAGAATCGTTTGAACCCGGGAGGCGAAAGTTGCAGTGAGCCGAGTTTGCCTCACTACACTCCAGCCTGGGTGACAGCAAGACTCCGTCTCAAAAAAAATAAACAAAATAAAAAAGTAAAAGACAAATTGTGCAATATGATATCTTTTTTGGTTAAATAAATAAATAAACTATACTTCATATTGTCAGAATCATGTTTGACTAAGATGTTGTAAATGAACTTCTTGTAACAAAAAAGTTATTTGAACACAATTACTCAGCATCACTGTTCTGAAGAGAGGTTGGGTATTTCACAGTCTTCTTAATAAATGATCAAACAATGACCTCAAATCTAAATAAAGCTAAAACAAGGCTTTGAGTTGCAGCTGACGTGACAAATTGGAAAATCTGATTTACTGTAATGAAGATGCAAAACATAGGTACAAAAACTGGATGTGAGAAACTGAGTGACTTGCCCCATTATGCAAGGCCCTTAAGAAGTTTGTAGTTATCTACAGTTAATGGCGGTCTGTGGCTATTGGTAAAGGCATGAATCAGCTTCCTTTAAAATAGCGTTCCTAAATTAGGCACAAGTGATTTTTCAGATTGAGATTCAGCACAAAGCTCATAATTTAAGATAAATGTAACAAAGCAAGAGCCAGTATATGGAGAATTAATAAACAAGAAATGTCACTACAACAACTGAAGTTATTGGAGTTTTCAGGATGAGAATATAGAAAATTTTTCTGTAAAGTATAAAAAGAAAGAAAATTTAATGTAACATAAATATATAACAGAAAACTATCTGAATATAAAAGAGATTTGGGAAAATTAAAACTTCTACGTATGAAAAATATAACTGTTAAATGCATACATGTTAAACTGATGATTAAATGCAGTTGAGAAGATAATTTATGAGATGGAAATCACAACTGAAGAAATTAACCCTTAGGGAATAAAAATAAAAATAAAGAAAGAAATTACAGTTATATACAAAAAAATCTGAACAATTACAAATAAGACAGAATGAGAAAGTTGAGTGTTCATCTAATAAGAAGCTCACAGGAAGAGACAGAATGAATGAGATACACTATTCAAAGATATCAAGAATGCACATTTTTCAAAAGTTTTCTTGGTATCTTAATGAATAGCAAGCAGAATAAAACAAATAAATTCTTATGTGAACATATTTTGGTGAAATTTCTAAAGAACAAATGCAAAGACAATAACTTAAAAAGACTCAGATAAGAATATTGAGAGCGATAAACTTACTGTAACTAGATAGATAATGATATAGATAGAGATCAATGATAACATGGAATGACATCTTACAAGTTTTAGATGTATTATTATATCTAAACGATTTATTATTTAAAAAGTTCAGTAAAAATCACTGCCAACAGTATATTGTGAACTCAAGAAAAAAAGAGTAAAAAGTAGACTTCTACAGATAAAAAAGGAAAGAGAAATATTATTTATTGCAAATAGAATTATTAAAAGAATTTTTACAAAATGCTCTATAAGAAGAAAAATCCAGAAATATCATCTTAATTACAGAAAATAGTAGAAATAAATGCAATCTTAAATATGAACATGCATATATACTAACATTATTTCTTGTGAAGAAAAAAATGACTAATTTTCTTCCAGAGTTTTCATAGTTTTGGTTTTTACATTGAAGTCCTTAATTCATCTTGAGTTAATTTTTTACATGGTGTAAGGAAGGTGTCCAGTTTCAATCTTGTGCATGTGGCTAGCCAGTTTTCCTAGAACACCATTAATTGAATAGGGAATCCTTTACCCATTGCTTGTCTTTGTCAGATCTGTTGAAGATCAGAAAATTGTAGGTATGTAGTCTTATTTCTGGGTGCTCTATTCTGTTTCATTGGTCGACGTGTTTGTTTTTGTACTAGTACCATGCTGTTTTGGATACTGCAGGCCTGGAGTATAGCTTGAAAAAGGCCATTATCTATAGAAAACTAACACCAGAACAGAAAACCAAATACTGTATGCTGTCATTAATAAGTAGGAGTTTAATGATGGGAACACATGAACACATAGAGGGGAACAACAAACACTGTGCCTTTCAGAGGGAGGAAAGAGGGAGAGGATCAGGAAAAATAACTAATAGGTACTTGGCTTAATACCTGGGTAATGAAATAATCTGTACAACAAACTCTTAAACAAGTTTACCTATCTAACAAACCTGCATTGTACCCCTGAACTTAAAAGTTAAAAACAAATAAAAACAGGTGAATAAAAAAAGAAAAAAATACTGAGTGAAAAAAAACAATAAAAAATTATCAATAGGTGTTTTTAAGAAATGAGATTTTCTGTGCTTTGTTTCCATCTTTACATTTGTTATTGTTTAAACATTTCCCAATGAAAATGCATTACTTATGTAATAAATATAACTATTATTTGAAAGCAAACATTAATTATTCACATTTAGTTGACCATGTTTTAAAACTAATGCAGTTTAAGTTAATTTTGATGATGATTGTTAAGAGAAAAAATAGCATAAACATTTTTCTCTCCTCTTTTCTACTATGAGCGTAAGCAGTATTTTTCACACATACACCCAGGTCACACTTGAGTTCCTCGAAATGTTAAGCTATTGCTCTAAAATTATTCATAAGGAATGCATCAATCTGCATATTTGTGAATATGTGTAGTATACAATTTTAAAATAATTTCTACATTTTATTCATGTGAAATTTCTTGATTCAGTTTTAACTGTTTTATGGAAGATAATCCACATCCATCCGTTTAACTATGATCATTTATATAAGCAACAATGCATGTATGCTTAATGAGAAGTGAGTATGCATCTACACCTGACGGTAGTGGTCAGTTATTATTTGTTATTGTACTCTTTTATTCAAAAAACAATAATTTTGTCTAGGAAGGCACACTGAAAACTTACAAAATTTCTACTGAAAAGAGTCTATTTTACTTGTATCACCTCTTTCAAATTTTCTTTGTTCTTTTTTTTTTGCAATTAATAAGAAAAAAGTTATAATCAAGGCACACAATATATGTTTTTGTTGTTGTTTGAAATTATTTTTCTCCCATCTCCAGTATTTACATTAACTCAAATTTATACACAGATATACAGCTATAGCTGGTTTCGAGCTGTGCAGGGTGTCTACCCTGTCTATCTCCTTCATCTACAATTCTTATTTTGTCATATAACCGTCATCGTCTTTGTTCTTGTAATTGTTTGAAAGAGATAATGTCACAAGATTTTAGAATCAAGCTACTTTGTCAATCTTCCTTTATCTTATACATTGGCTGTCTCTCAGGAACAGAATTTTAAAATAATAAGAAGACAGCATAAACCTTTCTTTATCCAGTGCTAGAACTGGCAGTTTCTATAATGAAGGGAATCTTTTCAAAGGAGAAAATATAAGGTCATGCTACCAACCAAAATAGCTATTAAATAAAAGTATATCTGCATAAAATATAATTTCAAGTTATGTGTTTTGGGTAAATGCTGAGTTTTAAACAGTTTTAAAGTTGTATGCCAAGATATATAATAAAAATGTGTCAATTGAATACTCAATACAATTTTAGCTCATGAAAAATTGTTTTATAACTGTAGTAACTATAAATAAGTCTTCTACAAGTTAAACAGATCAATGATATTCCTTATTTTCCAATTAGTAGAGCTGTGAAAAAGAGAAAAAAAGAAAAAATTTATAGTGCAATTTGTTAATATTAAGACAAAAAATGTAGTTTGTTTTATTCAGTTTGCTATAGCATTAATAAATTTTGCTATTACCCTACTTCTCTAAAGTACTTTAAAAATTTGTATTTTATTATTTTAAAATATTGTAACATCTTCTAGTCTCAAGTATAAATTAGTACAAATTATATGTCAGAAACTATTAAGTATTTCTCTCTGTATCTATGTGCATAAAATATGTGTAGATTTCATTCCATCTCACTATGCTACACATATATATGAACATGTATACATTGATAGAGAAAAGCACATTCCTGCAAGTACAATAAAATGACTGGCTGTAATTCCTGGGAAAACTGACTTGCTAGCATTTCCAAGGTGAGATTCATAGAATTGGAATTATTGAAAGCATAAAGTGCACTTCCTGGGAAAATTTAGTTAATACCAAAATTCTAAAAATCTTTCTTTCTGAGACTTTACATGTAAAATTTTTCATGTTGCCAGTTTTTTTTTAATAAAGCAAAATGTTAACTAACTGAAAATAAAATGTATATTAAAGATTCTTGGGTAACTTTTGTATACTATTATGGGTTGCGGTCCTTATTTTTCAAACAAAACATATTTAGACTCAAACATACCTGATATTAAATTTTAAAACCTACATAACCCCTAAAAATAAAACAAAAACAAATTTCAAATATATTAACAACATCATATAAAAATATTTCAGCTTTCAAAAGCTATTTTGATAATTTCCCATTTTAAAAGTAGCCCATAAGCCCTCGTTTCTGGATTTTTTGATATTTGTCTTTTTTAAAAATAGAATTTAATATCACCCAGTCAGCTTATGATTATCAAATAAAACTTGATTTTATATTTTAGAATCTTAATAGCCATAATGATTAATTATTCTTCAGAAAAAAAAAAACCCAAAGGAAATATATATGTTTACCTCCATTTATTTCTGAACCCCTTTTAACATTGCATAAAAAACATGAAGTAAAATATTATTGTAAAATTAGTTTCAGAATTAAGGGCAAAACAATGCCATCAGAGGAAGGAGGGCTATGTAATTTGAAACTTGGAAAGTAAAAGAACAAGTGGGAATTGAATTAGTTGATTAGAGGAGCTAAATTCAAAGCCAGCAATTGGGGAGCGGAAAAGAAGCAGCATGCTAATTCATGCAGTAATATGAAAGGGAGTTTCAAGTATTAGAGATCAAAGTGTCTCTGAAGTTTGTAAAAATATCAAAATGACTGTTTGTACGCCTTTTAAGGAGAAGTCAAAACAACTGATTCTCCCCTACCTAACAGCAAACATAGGTAACTAATTTCTTCCAAGCCCCTGGGAAGATGGTGTTTCTCTGGGTTCTGAAATGGGAAACCACCTGAGGATAGAAATGAGCTCTCTCAGTGGAAATGGAATCAAGTCTATAAATCTAATAAGAAAATCTTGAACTGCTTTTCCATTTTCCTCAATTCTGTGCAAGACACAAGACTCACACTAGAAATTATTACTACTTTTTTGTTTGAAAACTAACAGTTACAAAAGAGAATTCCTACATATATGGCATTTGTGGATATCTCAAAATATGGCCACATCCATTTCTGGCAATAATAAATGAAGTCCATTAGTTGGTAAGCTCGGTTTATTGGGAGCACAGTCATAATAAGTCATTATAATCAGCACATTAGTGACTCACTCCTAAATATAAGTAGATATCCAAAGTTCACTAGATATTTCAGTTATTTTTCTAATATGACAGATAAAGAACAGTAAATCATAAAATAAAAACATAAAGAATTAATTTCTTGTTAGAAGAGATGATGTAGGGAGCAATAATCTATCTCAAAGAAATAAGGGATATACCACCTTTATGAAAAATGAGCAAGAAGCTATAAAGTGCTTCATAAATCAGCTGTCAGAAGCTGATAGAAAACCAACCAAAAAGGTAACCATAAAAGTGGTTACACACAGAGTTATAGAATGCAGAGAGAATCATATGACAGAACAAAAAGATGAATTGAGGGGGAAGACAGCTGTCTTAGAAAAACAAAAACAAAACAAAAAACCAGAAATAAGTATAGAAGTATAGACAGCTTTTTCAAATTAGTAGGTAAGAAGTGGAGTTAAGCAGTAATGTTCACACCTCTGGAAGAGGTATAACTTATTAAAAAGAATATCAAGCATATACATAACATCTATATGTATATAAACTTGGAAAATAGTATTTGAACTGGATCCTTAAAACAAACTGATAAAATTAGAACAATTTTCCTTTACAACAGACTGAAAGAGTTCAACAAGAAACAAATAAACAACAAACATACTGTCACATGGTTAGGTTGCATTATGGCAACGCATTTTGAATCCAGGTTTTCACATGCAACAGTTTTAAAATATGGCCAGAAAATACTTTGACATTTTTACCATTGAAATGTGATGTTTTTATCAACTCCTCTAGAATCTGGTATCTTTAACTTCTAGATATGAAATACAGAAGTGATACTGGCTAGTTTGTAGGTCTGGCTTTCATAAACTGGCAGCTTCTACATCCCATGTCCAAAATACTTCTGTAACAGAGCCACTAAAGTTTAGGAAGCACACCCACTTGGAGAGGACCTGTGGTATTCAGTCCAAGAAACGCAGCCAAGGTGTAAGTAACTTGCTTACATTAATCACTTGACATGTAAGAAAGGAAAATTCTAGATCACTCCAGCTCCTGCCACAATTACAATTCACTGTACCCTCAAACACTCAGGCTCAAGATATCTCTCCATCTTAGCCTCCCAAGTAGCTAGGACTACAGTTGCACACTGCCAGGTCTGGCTAATTTTGTTTTTCTAATTTTTTCTTTTGTGGATTTGGGGGTCTTGCTATGTTAACCAGGTTAGTTTTGAACTCCTGCCCTCAAGTGATCATCCTGCCTTGGCCTCCCAAAGTGCTGGAATTAAAGGCATGAGCCACTCTATCTAGTGGACTTTATAATCTTTAGAGCATATTTTTTGAGTTTTGGAAATAAAAATATACATATGTTTACTTTTAAAGTTGTATTATTTATTCTTTGCTGAGAAGCCAACCATCACAGCTATAATAAACTACTACAGCCCACAAAATCTAAAGTAAGCACCAAGAAATACAGAAGAGCACCTTGAAAATTTTAATAGCTATGTTGAAGGTTTCAGGCAACAAATTTTGATATGTACACACAATTTGGTCAAAATCACACAAAACTTGCATTATTAAGACAGCTCCAGGCCATTTGTAGACAAACCTTAATTTCTCTTTTCTGTCTTACTCTATTCACTGTTTCATTACTTACAAACTATATCTGAAAAGTTCTAGCTCATTGGGCAAATGTGTAAATATGTGTGTGTGTGTGTGTGTGTGTGTGTGTGTGATTTTTTTTAATTTAAAATAACTACACTAGAAAAAAGTATTATTTTATGACTAGATTTATACAACATACTACCACTGAATAAGTTTTGCTAATTTGAAGAACATTTAATTACTATTTTATATAAAATATTCAACAATATCCAGAATTATCTATATTACTTATATCTACTTATAAGTACAGAATAAACTAGCCCAAAACTTATTGGCTTTTAATGACTGTAATCAGTTATTATGTCTCACAAATTTAAGAGTTATGCCAGACAAGGAACTGTATGTACTTTTTGTTTCTGCTCTACAGCATCTGGGTCCTCAGGAGGAAGATTTGAAGGATGGGGCTGAAAATATCTAAAGGCTTATTTATTCACATGTCTAGTGGTTCATATTTGCTGTCACCTGAGACTCTAGGTGGGCTGTCAACCAAAATATCTACATGCTGGCATTCCCTTGTGCCTGTGCTTCTGCGAAATATGATGGTGGTGTTTGGGTTCCAACATCAGCATTTGGGGAAAAAGATCGAGAGAGACAGGTCAAAACGGTATCTTTTTAAACTAGCCATGGACATTGCATAGCATCCATTTACTATACTGCATTAGTCAGAACAGTCACAAACTCTTGCCCAGATCTAACAGAAGAAACAAACTGTGTCTCACAGTAAGATTGCAAAACATCCTAAAATGCGTATTGGAATGGCATAAACATATAGGCATGGCCAGTTTGGGAACATCTAATTTACTTAAGCGACAAAACTTTAATAGGAGAAACCAGCTTTTCCAATAGTTTCCACAAATATATTTGAAGAAAAAATAAGAGATGGAGGGGAAATTCCCAATTCAAGGAAGACTTAAGAGGTGTATCAATCGTGATGTATAGACTTTCTTTGAATTTTGATTAAAACAGACTTTTAATCAAAGACTTAAGAGCTGTTCCAATCAATTGTGATGTATAGACCTTCTTTGAATTAAAATTTTGATTAAAAGCTTCATTAAAAATTGGAGAAAACTGGGGCAATTTGAAAAAAGGCAGAATATTTGGTGATGTCAATAAATTGTTATTTTTGTTTAGTAATAGTGGTATGTTATTTTTATTTTTAAGAGTCTGTACCTTAGACTTACATACTAGATTATAAATGAATAGCATAATTTGTGGTATACAATTTAATTGAAAATAATCTGTGACTGAAAGAATGTGGGTGTATCAATGTGATTAAATTAGACCACAATTTGATAATTGTTAATTTTTGAATTGGGTTAATGGGTGCCTAATAATACAATATACTGTTAATATTCTATATACTATACCACTATATATTATGCATATAAATATAATACATGGTATGTACTTTTGTCTACATGTTTGAAAGATTCTATTATAAAAAGTGTAATGACCAAGATAAAGTATAGAAATAGTGTGAGAGAATTTTATTACCTTCCTACCTTGAAAAGTTTATGAATCCTTAAATATTGACCATAATTAAAGATCAGACAAGTGACAATTGCTTTCAGAAGTCAGATCATTATTCAGTGTTTATGGTCCTGAATAAATAAATTTCTGAGATGAGGGTGATGTCAATATCAAGCATGATATATTTATGATTTTAAGTTTTCTGGTTCTGTTGTAAATGGTTGTGGTATAAGAAGCCTCTCTGTTTGATTGGAGAAAATAAAATGTAAAATGTTTTACATATCAAGCCATTGATTTTTTTTAAAAAAGCATGCCTTTTGAATATCCATACTATCCTATGCATGTGGGTTTTCAGTGCTATAAGGGTGTACTGTAATTTGGCTGGGTGTGGTGGCTCATGCCTGCAATCTCTTCACTTTGGAAGCCTGAGGCCAGCAGATCACTTGAGGTCAGTAGTTTGAGACCAATCTGGCCAACATGGTGAAGCTCCATCTCTTCTAATAGTACAAAAATTAGTTGGGCTTGGTGGTGGGTGCCCGTAGTCCCAGCTACTCAGGTGTGTGAGGCAGGAGAATCACCTGAACCCGGGAGGTGGAGATTTCAGTGAGCCAAGATTATGCCAATGAACTCCAGCCTGGGTTACAGAATGAGACTTTGTCTCAAAAAACAAACAAACAAGAGTGTACAGTAATTTATTTCTATTTCTTCTACACACACATACACAGAAAATCAGTGGCTACGATAGTCCCCACTTGTCCATGGTTTCAATTTATTTCCAGGATTTCAGTTAACCTCAATAAACCATGGTCCAAAAATATTAAATGAAAAATTCCAGAAATAAACAATTCATAAGTTTTGAATTGTACAATGTTGAGAATATCATGAAGAAATCTCATGCAGTGCCACTCTGCCCTGCTGAGATATGAATCATCCCTTTGTACAGTGTATCTGGGCTCTATACTACCTGCCTGTTTGTCACTTAGTAGCCATCTCAGTGATGAGAGATGATAATCAAATCGAGCGTCATGATCTCACAGTACTTGTGTTCAGTGACCCTTATTTTATAACTCTCTCTAAATAACTATATATATAATATATATTATACTGTTATATATATATTATAGTTATATATATAAACATGCATATATATATAAACATATATATATAAAACATATATATAAACATAAATATATATATATATGTGAGATGGTGTTTTTGCCATGTTGCCTAGACTAGTCTCAAACTCCTAGGCTCAAGCAATCATCTTGCCTCAGCCTCCAGAGCAGCTGAGATTACAGGGGCAGGCCACTAGTCCCCAGATAATTAACCTTTAATTTACTTAACAATGATCCCAAAACACAAGAGTACTAATGCTGGAAATTCACATATACTAAAGAGAGGCTATTAAGTGCTTCCTTTGTTGCAGGACCAACAGGTTCCCATGCCTGCTGCATAGTAACAGTCCAACTGCATTCAGATAGCAGGATTTGCGGCAGATTAATGATTTCAGGGCACCTTCAAATCTATCTCCCTGAGGAGTTCTGGGGAGTTGTTAAGAGAATCATAGATCATGAGACACTGAAAAATTGGGGTTGTTGATTGGTTGGGGCAAGGGGGATAAAATCATCCAGATGTGGACACTGCATTATTTGTTGAGTCAACTCCTCATGGGGATTTTATGATCAGCCAGAGCTGAGTGCAGCACTGGGTAAGCATAAGCATAGTAAGTGTCAGGTGTATGTATCTGGCTTGATCACTGCTGTGTGCAATGTGCCTAGCACTGTGCCTAGCAATAACAGTCATCATATTTTACGATTGGAGGCTTTTCTGAATATAGTGAATAAATTTCTGAATACAGTGTCATTATTTAAAGCATTTTCTGACAAGTCATTCTTATTAATGTACACCTTTTTCAGGAGGTAATTCTAGTATTCATTTTAAAAGGGATAAGAACATAACCTCCCACCTGCACAAAAACATTACTCCAGTAGCCTTCCATAGTTGTCAAACTGTGCGTCTATAACTAATAAATTTCCGCTTTAGTTGTATCTTTGTCTCTAGATGATCTTTTGTCAAATTAAAAAAGAAAAAATACTGCTAAGATGGGGATTGACATAGAGATGAAAAGCATTGTTAAACTAGGTTAATATTTTGGGCAATAGAAAGCAGACTGTTAAGAATGTTAATTCTGTAAACAAATATATATATGCATATCAAGCTTCAGAATTTTAAGAGTAGGGGGATCCAGAGATAATAAAAGTAGAATGTGAGATGCATTTCTATGTGGAAAATCACAAATAAGGAATTAGAGTTGGGGAAATGTATAGCTGCAATCATGGGGTATAGCTGAGAGGGTAGAATAAATGCTACAGGAAAGTGTATATAATGATGATGATGATGATGATATGATAATTATGATGATGATGTTGTTCTGTATTTCATCAATATGACTGAGGCTGAACTTAAAACATAAATAAAGTTGATTGATGCCAGGAAGTTCTCTTAGAATTTTTATTCATCTGTTTAATGCTGTAAACCATACCAAAAATCACCAGGAAAAATAAAGTTAAGTATGAACTACTATCATAATCATATCTGAACACTGTCATTATTCACTGTATGTTGATTTGCTAAACTTTCTTTTACGGTTGATTGCTTCAGGAGTTCTCTTCCTCACTTAATCCAAGATAAGATAATTGTGTAACAGTGGAAAAAGAAAGCTATTCAACATTGAAGGAGAGAATTCCATCTTGCCAGCACCACTTATCCATAGTATGTCCTTGAAAAAACCTTTAATATATTTGAATCACGGATATGATATAAATAGAACACTCTACTGCATGGGATTATTTGAAATAAAGAATGCAAGTTTGATTGAAAAGATTATACAAACACACACACAAACACACAAACTAGTAGTTGGTATTATCATTGACCATTTTATCTAAATAGTTTTAAATCTTACACTTGGTATGCTTAATTCAGATTAAATATTTGTTTATATTAATTTTCCAAAATACATATCACAGTATAATCTTTGACTCCATTCAATTATATAGCAGTAGTTATGTCATTCTCAAATTCTAAAGGTAAAATTTTCTCCAAGTTGGTTGGAAACTATTTGTTCAAGCCCACTTTTAGAGAAAGTAACCCATTTCTAGTGGAATGCATGCTCACTAGATTAGATCAAAATCAGATACCTTGACTTCCTGACCATTAACATACATACAACTCTGTGTTTAAAACAAAAAACAAGAAACATATGAACATTCATACCATTAAATTCATAAAATCTTCAAAACAATAAAACAGACATTATTTGCAAAAACAATGGCCAATTGATAGAAGTTTCCCTAAATATAGAGAAAGTCTAAGAACTACCTTGGTGAGCACCAGTACAAAGAGAAAACTCACCAGCCTGAAGCAAAAGAATCCAAGGAGCAAAAATTTAGGCAAATAAAGTATGTTATATACTGGTCTTTTTTGAGTGATTTGTCTATCTTTTTTATCTTAGCTCTATTAAATGCATGCCCTTGGTGCTTTTACTAGTTAAAACAAACAAGAAAACAAAAATTAGACATTACCAACTGTTTCTGCCCCTCTTTCCAGCCCCTATTGTACTCCAGCTAATGTAAAAATGTTTTAGTGTGTAATTTTGCTATAAAATAGTCACTCAGTAAAATGGCACAGATTCATTTTAGTGAGATCTTTAAAACCAATGAGGATATTTTAACTGCCCTCCAACCTTTTGCTTGAACAAATTTCCTTTAAAAGGGGTAGGAGTTGAATACATTTTCAGACTGTCTTGAGGAAACCTGTGAAGCACAAGAGATCCATGAGACATTTTTTTAAACACTTATTTTCTTTACAGTGGCCAATTTAAAAGGCCATGAGTAATTTTCAATTTTTCATCATGTTATTTACTCCCTGGAGTTTCATTAAGAGGGTAAACAATTAGATAAATGTAATTAAAGTGGAGGAAGTAATCTTTAAAAATAATTTCCTTTTATGTCTGCCCCTTTGATTTTCTTTTATTATAAAATTGTTCTTTTCATTTTTATTGCTCTTATGTAATTTTTTGGCTAATGTGAGTTTTTTTTTTCCCTGCTAATCTTTTCCATCATTATTTTTCTAGCCAAACCTTCACAAAGTAATAATTCTTACAGTAAAAATATCTTTCTCTACTTAGATGTACAAGATATTATCTGCAATATTTAACAACAATAATAGGAAAGTAATTTTTAAAGTCAATCTCCTTCATAAACTATCAGAAATGAAATTTTCTTGACAGAGGTTTAAATATTTTAACACATGCTAACATAAGTGACCTTATAACAATTTCCTTCATATAGAGATATTTGTTGCTTAGGAAACAACATATTTACATGAATTGTTTTGTGCGTTTGATAATGGAAAACAAAAACTGAATTAAGATAAAAATACCTGCTTTATATATTTGTTTGTTTTGTATATTGAATTTGATTCCTTGAATTTGAGCTCTGTGTTTCACCAGATATATTTATAATTTGTTTCTGCTTATTATATTTCAGACATGTTGCTTTGAATGATTCCCTGAGTTATGTAAACCAGTTTGAAAACAAATTAAACCATTATTAACCTTTTATTTTTCTATAGCCCCTGCCCCTGTGCATTCAAACTTTCACTCATATACTGAGCTTTCTAAGTGCACTGGTCTGTCAGATCTTACTCTTGCACAAGCTCCACTTCTGGTTAGAGAACCTTTACTTTTGCCTTAAGATTCCAATTAGGTTCACACTTTTACAAGATTCCTCTATTTCTTTCAGCTCCATTCTTACCAAATGTATGTGTTTGGACCTTTGGATTCTCAGATCTTATTTTGTTTTAGCGATTTTCCTCATATCTTTGGTGTGTGTTTACTCTGCTACTTCTTTTGCTGCGAAGCACGTTTTTGGTTTAATTAAGTCCCATCTATTTATATTTGTTTTTGTTGAATTTGCTTTTAGAATCTTGGTTATGAACTCTTTTCCTATGACAATGTCTAGAAGAGTTTGTCCAGTGTTATCTTATAGAAATTTTATGGTTTCAGGTCTTACATTTAAGTTTTTGATCAGTCTGGAATTGATTTTTTGTATAGGGTGAGAGATGAGGATCAGGTTTCATTCTTCTACGTGTAGCTTGCCAAGTATCCTAGCACCATTTGTTGAATAAGGTGTTCTTTCCCCACTTTACATTTTAGTTTGCTTTGTCAAAGATCAGTTGGCTACAAACATTAGGCTTTATTTCTGGGTTCTCTATTCTGTTACATTGATCTGCTCACCTATTTTTATACCAGTACCATGCTGTTTAGGTAACTATTGCCTTGTGGTATAGTTTGAAGTTGGGTAATGAGATGTCTCCAGATTTGTTCTTTTTGTTTAGTCTTGGTTTGGCTACTTGGTGGGGTTTTTTGTTTGTTTTTGGTTTTAGTTTCATATTAATTTTAGAACTTTTTTCTAGTTCTGTGAAGAATGATGGCTACTGGGAATAATGCTGGGATAAATATGGTAGTGCAAATTACTCTCTGATGGACTGATTTTATTTCCTTTGAATACACAACCAGAAGTAATACTGCCAGATTACAAGGTAGCCCTATTTAATTATTTGTGCAAGTAGTGCACTATTTTTCAAAATGACTGTACTAATTTATATTCCCATCAGCATTGTACAAGTGTTCCCTTTCTCCATATTCTCACCATTTATCTCTTGTATTTTTGATAATATCCATTCTAACAGGGGTGAGGTGATATTTTATTGCAGTTTTGATTTGCATTTCCCTGATGATTAGCGATGTTGAGCAACTTTTATGCATTTGTGAGTTATTTGTATGTCTTCTTGAAAAAAATGTCTGTTTGGATTCTTTGCCTATTTTTAAATCAGTTTATTTTTTGTTGTTCTGGTTGTTGGCTATTGAGTTGCATGAGTTCCTCATAGATTTGGATATTAACTCCTTATCAAATGTATTGTTTTTAAATAATTTCTCCCACATCATAAGTGGCCCTTCTATTTTGTTGCTTCTTTTGGTGTGCAGAAGCTTTGTAGTTTGATGTAGTACCACATGCTTATTTTTGCTTTTGTTGTCTTTGCTTTTGGTTTCACTTCCTAAAACTCATTGCCAAGGCTGATGCCAAGGAGGTTTTGCCTTATATTTTCTTACAGAAATTTTACCAGTCCAGGTTGTACAATTGAGGCTTTGACCTAATTTGAGTTACATTTTGTGATTGGTATAATATATGGGCCCAATTTTATTACTTTTCAGAAGGATATTTAGATTCCCCAGTGCCATTTATTGAAGAGACTATCTTCTCTTATTGTGTAGTCTTGGTATTTTTGCCAAATATTAGTTGACCTTTATGTGTAAGTTTATGCCTGAGATCTTTATTCTGTTCCACTGGTCTCTGTGTCTATTTTTATGCCAATATCATACCATTTTGATTGCTATAACTTTATAATAAAGTTTGAAATCAGGAAGTGCGATGCCTCCAGCTGTGTTATTCTATCTCAAGATTTATTTCGCTGTTCGGGGCTTTATGTGGTTCCATGCAAATTTCAAACTTTAAGAACAATTTCTGTGAGCAATGCAATTGGAATGTCATTAGGAATTGCCAAATCTGCACAGCACTTTGGGTAATAAAAACATCTTTACAATATTAAGGCTTACAATCCATGGATGTGAGGTATAGTTTCATTAATTTGTATATTCTTCAATTTATTTTATCAATATCTTATACTTTTCAAGATAGAGACTTTTCACCTCATTGATGAAATTTATTTCTAAGTATCTCATTGTTTTGATGCTATTTTAAATGGAATTGTAAAATATGTTATTAATAAAGAAAAATACAATTTATAAATGTATAGGAATATTCTATAGACAATAATATAAGTAGCAGTAATCTGTTCAACACCCATTAGTAGAATATTAGGAACTCCCTTGAAAACTGTACTACCTTATTTAATAATTATATCACTATCCCACTTATAAATAATATTTTTACTTCAAAATGTTTTTATTCATGTTTATATTCAACATTATTTATTTCAGTGCAATTGTTTGTCCAAAGTGTTTTTGCTAATTAGGACCACAATTTTTCACACCGAAGATAATATAGACAATTTGAAGCTTTACTATGTAGTTATGAGCCCAGAGATCGAGGTGAGCCATTTAAAGTAACTGAACCCCAGTTTTATTATGTGCAGAGATGGATAACAATCCTTTTCATGCCTACTTACCTTTTGATACTGATATGAAGATTTAGCCATCATAACCTATGTAAACTCTCTAATGTAGCACTAGGCACACCATAAATGCACAATATTTTTTTTCAATTCCTTTATATTTTAAAACTGCAAATTATTTTTTGTTCTGCTTTAAATATGCCACTACCAAATCTATATTGAGTTCCTTCAGTGTTTGAGATATTGTTTCTATTAGGAATGCCTATTTATAACTTCAGATATTTTTATTCTTTCATTTTGCTGTTGCCACTTTGTAGTCTAGGTCCATCTAATAACTCACACACTATTTCTCTAGGGTGCTGCTGCTTCCAGACTATCTTCATCAGTCCTTTACACTGCTGTCAGAGACACTCCGTGGCAATGTTACACAAATTCCCTGCTTTAAACCCTTCTGTGACTCTCTATTATCTTCAAGATAAAGTTTTTTTATATCACCCATAAGAACATTCAGAATGTTGTTCTCCCTGTCTCAAAGCCCTTGAAATTGTCCAAACAATTTGCTTTTATTCTATTATTTATAAGCTTTGTTATTCGTTTTGCCAAAGGTAAATTTGCCAATTCTTTTAAAGATTCAAATTAAGCAATTCCTGTTTCTTTGAGTCCTTTCTGTATTCCATACAGAAAATGAATAACTTGGCGTTTATGCATAATTGGATTCATTTTAAACTTTACCGAGGATTTTGCTCTTTGGTACCTCAACTCAATTAATTATGAATGCAATGGCTCTTTTTTTTTCAAACTTCATCCACAAGTATGCCATAAAAAAATTTATTGCTAACTAATGTCTCATGTAAAAATATTTTTAGCCCTATATCATAGTGTGCAGTTACTTGGATTGTAACAGCAATCTCATTATGTTTCTAAATCCCAGAGGATTTTATTTTAAAGCTCTAATTTCTATCTTAAACTTCCTTCCACTTTCCTCCAATGTTCCAGTCCTATAGCACGAGTAGTTTAAGGAGAAGTAGAAAGGCTCAGTCTGGCTTGCACAATGTTTCTGTCTCTCTCTTTCATAGAACACATATGTAAACTGCCTTTTAGATTGGGATTCTCCCTTATTCACTGGGAAATGTATAAGCTGGGATTAATCTTCAGACAATTCCTGAAATAAAGTTGCTGTTAATATTTTTGCTCTGGGTCCCTTAGAGCCTAGTGTAGATGACCACTTCTCTAATATACTTTCAAATACTATAATTTAGGGCTCCTATTTGATAGCTATTGGCAAGGATCTGAATATATCTAATTAATCAACCCAAGGCTAACTTGACCAGATGAAGAAACAGGGAAGTTACTTGGATCCAATAATAGACCCTAAATATGCCCCTATTGTGTTCACAAATACTAATAGAATTTCACTCAGCTGCTCTGGTACTGCCTGAAATTCAGAACTTCACAGACTATGGCTCTGGGACACAGGAACAATTTACCGTAACTGCATGTATATTAGGCTGAAAAATACAATACAAGTAGCAAATAACTACTGCATCTCCTAATGTCTGAAAGTTCTAAATATGGAAAGACTCTCCTTTGTTCCATTGTATTCTAAATCTTTCATCAGGTTTTCTTGTTTACTAAAAAAAAAAAATCACATTATCCAAATACATATATTAATGGCTATACTCAAACAGTTCCAAGCCAGGTAAAACAGTTTACAAACTAAAAGCCATGCTTTTGATGAAGTTCATATGTTTCTTTCTATTAAACTTAATTTCTATATAAAAATAGCCATACACCCGTGTAAAAATAACCTCTCACCTGTAGACAAAGTCTTATTTGTTAGTCATTGGCCAGCTCTGTGAGAGTTAAGAGCACAACTTTAAAAATAGGTAGTGTGACATAGGACAGACCTTGTAAACTACAAATTAAAAACTTACACTATCTGCTATTACTAAACAATTGCTAAAACCTAAATCCACCCAATCAGGGCTCCCTTTAGAAGCCTTGTAATCAAATTGTTTCCTTGGTCGTTTTTCAGTCTTGAGCCCAATACATCCTATGCTAACATTGCCCTGAATTAAACTTACTGCCTTGTGCTACAAAACTAAAGAACTTTCAGAAAGCAATTGGGAACTCACATTCTCTGCAGGCTGAATTTTAACAAATCCCAAAGACAAAGAAGCAAGTAAATCACTGCTTTTTCTGCAGGAGCGTAAAAATACAGAGGCTGATGAGGAACTGTTTTCAACCTAAAAGATCCAACTAATGAAGGCTGTCATTAGTATCATTTATAGCAGATATTACAGGTATTTATCTCAAAGTAAGTACTCAGTTAAGAGAAGCTTTTATTATTAATTTTATTGGTAGTTTTTTGTGATGTATTCCTCAGACTTGTTTTGTTCGTTTTGTTTTGTTTTTAAATACTTTTTGTTTATGTAATCCTCTCTGGTCTTTCCAAAGCCTTCCATGCTGAGGTAAGAGGAAAAAATCCCGCTTAACCAACTTCATGCAGAAAAGCAACCTGAGCCAATCTAAAGAAAAAACTAAAACAATTTTTCTCTTTGGGACTGAATGCAAAACTTCCCTCCAAATACAATGAGCAACATATTATTTCTTTAAAGATAAAGATAACATAATAAACATAAAAATTAAAAGTAACTACCTTTCATAAGTTGAAAATACAGTAAAAATGCTGCATCCACTAATCATTATAATAAATGAGCTAAGTATAATGCAATGTAAGATTGAAACACACATTGTGTGGTACCTAACAGAATAAACAAAATGGTGGTGGTTAGAGAAAGCTGCTTGGTGGAAGAAGCCTAGAACATTTGACTTCCATGTAATCCCACGTCATTTTCCACATTCCTGTGAACCAAATGTAATTTTTAAGCAACGTAATTAAAAGAGAAACATTGATTTCTCTCTCTCTTTCTTTCTTTCTTCTTTCTTTCTTTTTATTTCATGAGATGGAATTTCACTCTTGTCACCCATGCTGGAGTGCAACGGCAAGATCTTGCTCCCTGCAACCTCCATTGCTCTGGATCAAATGATTCTCCTGTCTCAGCTTCCTGAGTAGTGGGAATTACAGACGCACGCCACCACACCTGGCTGTTTTTTGTGTTTTTAGTAGAGACAGGTTTTCACTATGTTGGCCAAGCTGGTTTTGAACTCCTAACATTAAGTGATCCACCTGCCTCGGCCTCCCAAACTGCTGGGATTACAGGTATGAGCCCCCATGCCCAGCCTAATTTTTCTTTATTATTTGTCTTTCAGGTGTCTTTTTGTTTTAGTTACAAAAATAAAGAGCATATGTTGGACAAAGTAAAATCAATAACTCTAAATAACTTACTTTCTCCAATAACAAAATTGGCATAGACATAAATAATGAATTTTGTAGTATAAAAGATAGAAATCTATGTTGCTGAAATAACGATTCCTGAAGGCTGACAAAATTGCTATGAGAAATGTTTGGTGGCATTGAAATTACTGGAGTTCATTTTTCATTTGATACAGAAAGTAGGTGAGTAAGAGGCCTCCTTTGGAAATGATGAGTGTTACTTTTCTTTTTGCATTTTTCATAATGTCTGAATAATTTGCATTCACCTAACAAAATATGACTCTTTATGGAAATATAATATTTGAATTTGATTAATATTTTATTTCTCTATTTTTATGGGAAGACGGATTGTCAAAGATATTTAGGAAGAATTTACAAAAATGTGTGCTGTATATATTACTTCAGAACTTAAAAAATGGGAAAAATTTGCCATTATTTTTTAATTTAGGTGTAAATTCCTTAAGTATAAATTTTGAATTGAGTGAAACTACTTTTGTACCTCACTGGAGAAATGTTTAAATCCCAAGTAAATTCTCACCAGAATGAACTGTCAGCTCGGATATTTGTAACTGATTACATGGAGAATAATACACCAGTGCACTCTCCCTCTGGCCAAAGAACATTTGCAAGGTCACAGTAAGATGTAAGTACATAAAACTGACTAAATGTACACATTATTCTGCTTGAACAAAAACATCACTAACAAAACAAAACAAAACCCAGTAATTTGTCTAAAAATAAGTGTCTCTTTTGTGTTCAATAAATGGGAATACATTTACTATCTTTCTCATTCTATATAATTACAACAGATGGAAACATTTTTCCTGAGATCGAGAAGTTGGCATTTCACTTGTTTAATTTGGCTCAAGATACAACATTTATAGAACTGCATTCCAGGGAGTGATTTTCTAAAAGATTCCCTATTGAATATAAATGTAATTATGCTAAATATACCACCCAGAAATTATAGCCCTGGCCCTAAAGGTTATTCCTTGGGCATAAAACAAAAACATAGGCCTTTTTTACTACATTTTCTAGATCACTGAGCAGAAGTCTGCAAATTACTTCTTCAGGGTAATTAACTTAAAATTTGAATGTGAATAAAATTTTAACTAACATTCAAAATGGATTAAAAGTTTATCAATTAACTTTGAATTTTCCTGTTGTATATTGATTAATATCAAAGCTATTTGTACATAACTGGCAAACAAATGGCCTGCAGTAGATGTAGGATGGTGAGGCAAATGGAGTATGTCAGTCAAGGATCTCTCACTTTTGCTCTTTTGTAATTGTTCTACTTGCCGAAGGGGAGTGGGCCTCATGCACAACTAGTGCAAATTATTAAATCAGTGCTGATCTTTTAGAAGAATTGCCAGTTTATGAAGAGAGAGGAAGCAAGATCAGCTTTTGGAATCCTCCCCAGGTGACCAGAAAACCTGTAACAATTGAACAGCTTGCTGTACCATGTTAGGAATCAATTCTTAAGTTATTATACAAAAATTCACAAAGCTTATTCCATGCAACTTAATATCCAGGAAAAGAGGTCACCATAGGAACTAAGCCAGTGACCTACTGAGTTTGGTTAATATCTGTCACTCTTTCTGTGGCACACAAATTGACTTCAAAAGAATAAAACAGAAAAGAGGATGAAAACAATTTCAAAACGTGATAAATGAAAACTGCAAACTTAGGGAAAGATCTTCGGAATAAAGTTAAACACAAAAATCCTGTATGAGCTTAGTGAAAGCAGTAGTACATCTCAGATAAAAAAGTGAAAAGGATAAAAGAATATTTTATTAACACTGTGTATTATATGATGATCTGCGATGAATACAACCTAGGAAGAATAAGTATGTGAAGAAAAGCAGGGATCATAAGCAAGTTGAGGGGATTGACGAGGAGAAAAATGTAAAAAGAAGAGAAAGAGCAGAAGCTCTTTGACTCTCATGTACAAAATTCATGTGATACTTTTCTTTCACTGGATTATTTAAAATTTTTTATTACAGTGAACAGATTCTTTCATATAGTAATTCATCACTGTAAGATAGCTCCTATGTCAACATGATCACTTGCAGCTGAGTGCAATTTGAATACCTGTGAATGAAAGGTGAGCCTAGCTCTTTATACAGACCAATATATTTCTCTGCTATTATCAATAACAGTAAGAATAAAACAGACGTTAAATATGAAGGACTACTAATACAAACCTATAAGACTCTCTAAAACTAAAAAAACAAACCTGGACAATATTAACTTCTGGCAAAATGACCGCTTTTATTTCTTTTAGGAAGTTAAAATGGTACAGTATTTTTTTGAAAGACAGTTTGGTATTACCTTACAAAAAGTAAACACAGTCTCACCTTATGATTAAGCAGTTGCACTCGTAGGTATTTATCTAACTGATTTGTAAACTTATGTCCTCACAAAAACCTGCATACTAATGTTTATAGCAGTTTATTCATAGTCATGAAAAACTGGAAATGATGAAGACATTCTTCAGTAAATGAATAGATACAAAACTGTGTGGCTTCCATACAATTTAGGAATTTTAGAAAACAGCTACCAACCAACACAGGGTCTTGTATAAATATTAAAGGCACATTACTAAGTAAAAGAAGGCAGTTTGAAAATGCAATATTCTTTATGATTACATTTATATGACATTCAGGAAATGGTTCAGCTATGTAGAGAGTAAACAGATTCCTGATTTTTACATTAAGGACTAGTTTCTTAGACATAACACCAAAAAACACAAGGAAAAAAGTAAATATATTTATATATGACATCATTAACATTTACCAGTTCTGTGCCTCAAAAGACATCAAGAAAATGAAAAGACAACTCACAATATGGGAAAAATACTTGCAAATGTTGTATCTAATAGGAACTTGTATGTAGGATATATAAATAACTTATAATTCAATAATAAAAAGACAAATGACAGTGTTAAAAACAGACGAGGGATAGAATAGACATTTCTTCTATATAAGATATATAAATGGCTAACAAGAGTATGACAATGCTCTTAACATCATTATCTATCAAGGAAATGAGAATTAAAATTACAATAAAATACCCCTTCACACACACTGTAACAACTATAATAAAACATTTTAAAAGGGAAAATAATGAGTGTTGGAAAGAATGTAGAGAAATTGGATCCCTTATATACTACTAGTAGCAATGTAAGATGGTTATAGCCACTTTCAAGAACAGTCTGTCAGCTCCTCAAAAATTTAAACTGTTATCATATTACTAAGTAGTTCAACTTTTAGAAAAATGGAAACATATGTCATGAACAATTCTATAAAAATATTTTAGCAGTATTATTCAACATAATCAGAATGTTGACACAACCCAAATGTTCCTCAATTGAATAGATAAATAAAATGTAGTATATATGTACAAAGAATATAAGTTGATAATGTGGCAATAAAAAGAAATTGAAGTAATGATTCAAGCTACACTATGGATGAACCTTTAAAACATTATTTTAAATGGCAGAAACAAAAGATCACATATTGTTCAGTTCCATTTATATGAAATGTATAAAATAGGTAAATATATGGAGACAGAAAGTTTATTCATGTTTCCTAAGACTGGTGTGTATGTGTGTATGTGTGTATGTGTGTGCATGCGTGCATGTGTGTGTGTGCGTGTGTGTTTCAGGGGAGACAGGTAATAGCAAGTGGCTGCTAATGGTTACATCTTTTATGTGGGTGATGAAAATGTTCTAAAATTAGATGGTGATGGTTTTACAACTCTACAAATACACTAAATATCACTAAATGTACATTTAAAATATTAATTATATCTCAGAGTTGTCAAAAAAGGATACCACAGTGATTCTAGTGATCTAGATTATTCAAAGGGATATCTCACTTGTTCTAGTGATGTGAAAATTCACAAGATGTTTTCCATGTAAACATATGAATAGATGAATAAGCATTGACCACAAACCACTATCTCTTAAAAAAGCCAAAAATAAAAAACCAACACTTCAGCAGTAAGAGAATAAGAAATGGAAAGTAAAACACCAAGGGAATATTTTTAGCCTGATGATCTGACAAAGAAGAAAGGTAGCTTAAAAAAAAAACAACATAAACACAACACTGCATATTAATGACATGATAAACTCAAGAAGAGAACGTAATGTGTTTGATAGAAAATTAAGTATTGTGAACATAATAAAAAGAGGCATGAAGGCATGACATAGAGGCCAATGTGTAAATTATTTCCCAAGCAAACGGGGTGTCACATCTATCTCAGCAAAGTTTTATGGATTTGAGTTTAGTCCATGCCAAATCCTCTAAGAAGCATTTACTTTCTCAGAGGACAGTGAGTTAAATAGGTTTTCATTCTTGAGAACTCCAACAACTTTTTCATAGCAAAATCCTATGACAATAAAGACAGTGATTTGGATGAGCAAAATTACTACTGGGTTCTATGTCTTCTTTCTTCAGTCCTGTATATGTAATGGTCCAGATCCTTTAGGTAAGCTAATCTGTGGGAAGGGACATCTATTGCCATATCAGCTACAAGTGTTGGGAAAGACGAATTTTCTACATGATTTAATGAACCACAGAGCTCACACGAAGTTAATCTTGGGTTATAATTATGAGAAAGGTAGAAGCTAGTGGGTTTTTACCTGGGTCTTCTAATCAAACCATGAATATTTGGTGAGGATTACTAAGGCAGAATTACATTCACTTATTAAGGTCTATAATTGAGCATCTCACAACCCAAAAAAGAATTATTTTTTTTTCAGTTCCTTTTATACTTAGTTACCAGTTTAAATCTCTGTGACAAGGTGGAAAATTCCTTTTCACCCACTGACATAGAAGAGT
Organism: Cacajao melanocephalus; assembly: GCA_963573385.1. Lineage (NCBI taxonomy): Eukaryota > Metazoa > Chordata > Mammalia > Primates > Pitheciidae > Cacajao > Cacajao melanocephalus. The sequence continues at coordinate 5,321 of CAUYLG010017654.1, read as the reverse complement.
CCTATCTCTTCTCAGCAGTTAAAGAAACAAGGGATCCTTTCAATAGACTCTCCTTTCAGTTAGGATAAATGTTTAATACATTATCTGAAGTAGTATGTATCATATTTTATTTTATTTTAGTTAATGACATTAGGGCAGCAGTTCCCAACCGTTTTGGCACCAGGGACTGATTTCATGAAAGACAGTTTATCCACAGACAGGGCAGTGGGAGATGGTTTTGGGATAAAACCATCTAATATCTGAACTCTCAAAAAATATTCATGTGTTCCTGGTGGCTCCTGCCTGTAATCCCAGCAGTTTGGCAGGCCAAGGCCAGCAGATCACCTGAGATAAGGAGTTTGGGATCAGCCTGGCCAAAATAATGAAACCCCTGTCCCTACTCAAAGTTCAAAAATTTTCTGGTTGTGGTGGTGTGTGTCAGTAGTCCCAGCTATTCGGGAGGCTGAGACAGGAAAATCGCATGAACCTGAGAATCAGAGGTTGCAGTGAGCCAGATACTGCCACTGCCCTCCAGCCTGGGTGACAGAACAAGAATCCATTAGAAAAAATAAAAATAAATAAATAAATAAAATTAAAATAAAATCTCTCCTGCTTATTTATGAAGTGAGATTCTGGGAAGTTATTGTCATACTCTCTACCATGTAAAACAAACCTAGTAAATTTTACTTCAAAAGATAATGAAAGGGCTGAATGTGGTGGCTCCTACCTGTGATCCCGGTGATTTAGGAGGCTGAAGCAGGAGGGTTGTTAGAGCCCAGGAATTCAAGACCAGCCTGAGTAATATAGTGAGACTTTGTATCTACAAAATACTTTCAAATAGGAAGCATGGTCATGTGTGCCTGCAGACAAAGCTACTCAGGAAACTCATGGGGAAGAATCACCTGAGCTGGGGAGGTAGAGGCTGCAGTGAGCTATAATTGCACTACCACATTCTAGTTTGACAGAGTGAGACCCTGTCTCAAAAATAAATACATAAATAAATAAAATAATAAATAAATAAATAAAAGTGAAAGGAAACAAAAAAAATCTATTGAAATCATGTCTTTGTAAAGCACCAGGTTAGAGGGTTCTTTGCTTTGCTTGTAAAGATTTTAATATTTATATTAAAGTGTTAATATTAATTCAAGTTACAAAAGCATGATTTCTATGTAGAACTATGAAATATGAGTACATTTTTGTCACATCTTACTCTACAATATGCAGTGTTGTTTTGAAAATGAGTAGATTCAGGCATATTGGCAGGTGAGCTTGCTTTACTAAAATTAATTATAAAATGCTAAGCTCATGTGTTTCAGACAGCACAAAAATATATTTTAGGACCCACTAGAATTAGTTGCTGATATTTAGGAAGATAATTCTTTGCTTCCTAGTGATGGTGAGGAACCTTAATCCTTAATCAATTAAATCTCAGCTGTTGCCTTGGAAATCTTACCTGCATGGTATCTCCCAGTAGTCAAGAAATTGCTACATATGAATAGGACACTAGTGTTACTAAATTCAATATTCCCTTTGTGTTATTCTTTACATTCCAATACTGCCGTATGTAAAAAGGGCATTCTACCTTCAATGACTGTACTTAAGGGCCAGTATACTTCTCTGGGGGTTCTATGTGGTTTCTTCATATTATAGAATTTAGTTGCTAGTTTAGTACTTTGAGCTCTGATATCTCTGTCTGATCATTAAGATATCTTGGAATGGTAAAATAACAAGACAATTTCTTTCCAGAAAATATTAAAAGATTAGCAGTATTTTAAATGAATTCATCAGAATGCCAAATGAAGAGACTTTGACATGATCCATAGCATAGAAATACTAAGTAATATGAAAATGATTAGCAAAAATAATTAAAAAATATAAGTCCATAGAGAAAAGAATAAAATATTAAATAAAATTAAAATCTTGGGAAAAGCAAAATGGTAAAACCTTTTCTCTTCCAGTTCTTTCTCCCCAAACCTAGCATTTCCCGTATTCCTTTCCACATTCGAGCTGGCCTCCCCACCCAGAATGTCTTCTCTTCTCTGTCTTTAGCTATTATCAGGAATCATTTTTTTTTTCCTTAAAACTCCCTGACTCTTCAAAATGGATTTATTACTTTCTGCTCTGTATCATCAAAACACATTGTTTTAAAAAGTTTAAGGGTGTCTAACATACTCTGCTTTCTGTTATATATAATTACTAAACTACTTACATTAGTGTAAAAGTTCTCACCTTGCCTACTAATCTAAAAGTAAGAGATAGCATATTATATGTATTTAATGATGTGTGTGTGTGTGTGTATGTGTGTATTTATACAGACAGAGAGAGGAACTTTATATCTCAGCATCTGATCCTTTGAGTTATGTTGTTCTATGAACGTTCATTAAATAAACCACATGTATTTTATGACAACTAGCAATATATAATACCAATACTTAAGACAGACCTCCTTTAACTATAAGTTTATATAAGTGACATAATATATAACGTAACTAAGCTGATACAAAATAAGAGGTCTATAACCCAGTTTTTTAGGATCCAAAACAAAATTTGTAACAAATTTTACTTTGCAATTTATTTTGAAACTTTATTTGAAATTACAAATGTACAAAATGATGCTGGAAGAAAGCCTAAATATTTATGTATATTCTTAGGATTGAATAACATTTTTGTTTTCTTTAGAATTGTGAAGCTTCCATAAAACTGACTCTTCTATCACTTCCAAATTATGCAATTTAAAAGAAATATCACAAAATAGAATTTCTTTGTGATATTAAATGTGCTATTTATAAAATAATTGCATATATATATATATATATCTATACACACACATATACAATTTCCCCCTTAAATTTAATTTAATGAACAAAACAACTTGAGTTAAATGATAAAAAGTCATTTAATTTAGAATTGTTCCACCTGTAAAGTTGTAATATACAGGGTTATTTTTTATTGTGCCATTCATTTTAAATGAATATTGTAAAAACTTGGAAATAAAACAATTTGTATTACTGTAAATATGAAATAAGACAAACATAAATCACTTTCACTCTCAAGGTTTCATGTCTTTCTGAAAGCAAAATTCTTGCCTCATTGATTTGAAGATAATTGTTTTTCATTCTGATGAAAACAAATTACTGAACACATTAATTAGCATGAGACAATTAGTGGAAAACGATTTCTCATTCTACTCTCCTCCCAGAAAGAAAAATTCAAAAATAGATTTAAATGAAATTCTGTATAAAATATATTATATTTACTTGTTTATATAATACTTTGAAAGGATCTTCCTGTTACAATTTTTCTTAACTTTGTCTTCAAAATGACCGAATTCTTTCCTGCTTCAAATGTCAGAGTTTTTTTGTTGTCATGGTTGAACAGTGTCATAATTCAAAACTAATACTTTTTTGACTGGTTGCAGTCCAGTGGCTTTCTATTTTTGTAAAGGATATATTTAAAGTATTAAAACAATTCTGACAAGTTCTCTCAAACTCTAGTTCAAATGCAGTACTCTCTATCTTGCTTGCTTAGATGACCTGGTTAATATTCTGTCAGCTTGTCAGAGGTTGCTACACATACAAAAGTTAAGAGGGCTTGGTTTGGTCTTTTTACTGGCTGAAGCAGTGATAAAAAAAGAATTCTATCAGAGTTGTGAGCAGTTGTGGTTTCAGGTGATATTTGTGTGCAAACACTCAATGAACAGACAGTAATGCAAGTTAAGTATGGTCGTCTGTTTCTTCACTCATTAATAAAAATGCTCACCCAAAATATAATGGTTACTAAATAATGATCAATTCTTGACATCTGTTGTTATTATGAAGTTAGAAGTTTATGTGTGTCATATTCTCCTAAACTCTAATGGTTAAAGCTGAAATCACATTCTTTAGCTATCTGGTTTCTGCTGAATATATACCCTTCATCCCTTATGACATAAAATTAGATCCTAATGCAACATATTAGGCCAGTACAATTTCAGATGTGTTTGCATTATTTTATGTATCCTTGATAGAATATCAAAATTTATAGTTCTGCTAATATGTAAGCCACTGAGATTTGTCTAAGTAAATTACTAATTGCATAAATGCATTAAAATTTGCACTGGAATCAGTATGTTCATGAAACATGAACACATTAATAGTCGCAATTGTATGCCATTTCAAACAGAAAATATCTTTTTCAAGTCTTCTAAATTGTGTAATTTTAGGAAGCTGGAGATTTAACCATGGGCAATTCTAGGTGTTGGTATCTAGAACACACAGTATTTTTAATCATATAATCAACAATATAAAAAATAAAATACAATTACATATTGCAACTATTTTTATTTTGTTCATGATTTTGTATTGTTACCCTATCAGTCCCCTTTCAGATTACTTCAAAATAAATTTTGGGGCTGTTTTCACTCAAAGAGACAGAGAGAAAATTTATCCCATACTCACAACAAGACAAAGACAAATGACAAATTAATATCTTAAATTATCAGAGATCTGAGGTCACAGGACAAACGACTAACCAGAAATCTGGTGAGAGTGAGATACCTCAAGGAAGAAACAGGACCTGAGCCTTTGCTTACCTGGAGCAGATACCTTCTGAGTGCTAAATAAACTAGTTAAAAGATTTGGCAATGAGTTTTTCTTTTAGCAAATTGCTTAAGTTGTGGGCTAGGAGAATGTGGAGTCACTAAGGGACACTGTCATAGAAAGGTTTGCATCCTCTTGCAGGCTTTTCCTTCATGAACTCCACCAGAAGCTCACAAAGAGCATTCTGAGACAGCTTCCCCAGTACCAGCTAAAGTGAAATAGCAAGAAAGGCAGAGAATCAGTCTCCACCCAGATCCATCTTTCCTCAGTCCCCTAGAATAAAAGGCTAAGGAAAAAAGCAGTGTTTGTGTTCTAAAGCACAAATGCTGCTTTAGGACGCTGGTGAAATCCATGGCAGCTGGGAATAAAGAGTAGGGGAGAAATGTGCTTTCACCAGGAAGGAGCAGGAATATGTCTTAGGTCAACAATTACTGTCCTTGAAAAAAAGGCAGGGACACTTACTAAAGATCACAATCCTGAAAACTAAGGTCATGGAGTCTGCCTAAAACTAGTGTAATCTCAATATCAGAGAACTCCCTTCTCTTCCAGTCTCAGATCCTATTACCACACTGATAGCATCAAGTGAAAATAAGAGTGCAATTCAAATTCATTTGTGAGAGTTGCTAGTAACAGAGTTTTTTTTTTTTTTTTTTTTTTTTTTTTTTTTTTTTTTTTTTTTTTTTTTTTTTTGTATATTAAAAAAAAAAAACACAAAAAAAAAAAAATTATAAAATTTTAAAAAAAAAAAAAAAAAAAAAAAAAAAA
>CAUYLG010017653.1:0-31514 GCA_963573385.1 Cacajao melanocephalus | reverse complement strand
GCCAAAAGAGTCGCGCTGGCGACACGTGTGGCTCCTCCGCCGGGAATCTCCCAGTTTGTGGGCCACAGAAATTCGTCTGAAATTGCGGCGCCCACTCGCTCTCTGTGCTTTCACTGGGAGCTGCAATCCTGAGCTGTTGTTAATCGGCCATCTTGGATCTCTCCATCCCAGGGATGAATTTGACTTGATCATGGTAGACAAGCTTTTTGATGAGCTGCCGGATTCTGTTTGCCAGTATTTTATTGAAGATTTTCACATGGATGTTCATCAGGGGTATTGGCCTGAATTTTTCTGTTTTTGTTGTGTCTCTCCCAGGTTTTAGTATCAGAATCATGCTGGCCTCATAAAATGAGTTAGGGAAGATTCCCTCTTTTTCTATTGTTTGGAATAATTTCAGAAGGAATGGCACCAGCTCCTCTTTGTACCTCTTGTAGAATTTGGCTGTGAATCCATCTGGTCCTGGACTTATTTTGGTTGGTAGGCTATTAATCGCTGCCTCAATTTCAGAACTTGTTATTGCTCTATTCAGGTATTTGACCTCCTCCTAGTTTAGTCTTGAGAGGATGTATGTGGTGACACACTCTTAAATGTGTATGGTCCCAGACACAGGCCAGTCAATTCCCACACACTCACTTAAATTAAAAACTAACAATAATGTCCCCAATAGTAATTGTTAATAATTCTAGTGAGATTTTAACTATATTCTGATTAGGATGTCAAACTAAGTTTCATAGTTAGAAAATCAGTTTGAAAACCATGTTTCTCTGAGATGTTAAGTGTACATTAGGACAAGAGCAAAAAAGGTTTGGTAAAAATACGATTGATCTTGAAATTAATTTTATTCAGGTTGGCTACTCTATCATCCTCTCGTGAAATGACTTCCTTATTGCCATAACCTAAGCTTGACAATGTATTTAGTTAATTTGAATTTAATCTTATTATAATATGCCACTATAAAATGTACCCTAAAATAACATGGGGGCTGTCAGACATATCCCCATTTTTTTATCCTTTATTGGATTACTTTGCCTCATATGTTGTTATTCTTGTAGAAAAAACATCATTCTCATTAGAGATTTAGAAATACTTAAACAGAAAAATATATATAAATTTTGTGAGAGGCTTTAAATCTTTAACTCCCAGATCTTGTTTGAAAATGTGTGTGAATCAAAACATGTTACTTTAGGGCAATAGCATGCTGATTCTCCAAAGGATGGGAGAAAGGAAGAAAACTAGAAATAGGGAAATCTTAGAATGCAAGGAATTCTCTTACTTTGGGATTAGTTATCAGCTCTTGTATTAGGATTCTCTAGAGATACAGGACTAACAGGATAGCTGTATATGCAAGGGAGTTTATTAAGGATTATTGACTTGCATGCTCACAAGGTGACATCCCACAGTAGGCCACCTGCAAGCTGAGGAGAGCAAGGAAGCCAGTCTGAGTCTCAAAACTTCAAAAGTAGGGAAGCCAACAGTGCGTCAGTCTGTGGCCAAAGGCCCAAGAGCCCCTGGCAAGCCACTGGTATGGGTCCAAGATTCCAAACACTGGATTCTGATGTTTGATGGCAGGAAGCATCCTGTGTGGGAGTGAGATGGAGGCCAGAAGACTTAGCCAGTCTAGTCCTTACACGTTCCTCTGCCTGCTTTTGTCCTAGCTGGGCTGGCAGCTGATGGTGCTCACCAGGTGGGTCGCCTCTCCTATTCCACTGACTCAAATGTTAATCTTCTTTGGCAACAAGCTCCCAGACACACCCAGGAACAATACTTTGCATCCGTCAATCCAATCAGGTTGACAGTATTAACCATCAGAGCTCTTGAATGAAACATGAGTTTGTATATGTCTCCAAGGAAATCTAAGCAGGTTAGAGAGCATCAGAGTGGAACCCTCGGCAAAAGTAAAATTATTAACATGGTAGTTGACAGCACAATTCCTAGAAATCTTCTTAGAGAAAGATTCCAGCTAGACTATGCAGAGAAAGGTTCATGTTTTGAAGGCAAGGGAACTTGCAGACCCTGGGAAAGGGTTCAAGCTCCCAGAAGGACTAGATGTAATTCAGAACAGGGATCCAGCCCTAACAGACAGATAGAGGTCTGATAGGAGGTCTGGAATATATGCCTAGGGAACCAATGGAGAAGAGCAGTCATAAATTATTCAAAAGAAGGTGGAAAACAGGACAGACACTGTGAAGATACAAACATATTATGTAGTCTAGCTCTAGTCTGACCTCCAGAAACACAACTAGGATCAGCCATTGAAAAGGAAACACTTCCTAATACAGCTTCTCACTTGGTCAGTAACTGAGTGGTGCATAAATTTTTGCCCTTGAGTGGGATCAAACTGGGTCTGGCAGGAATTAATATTGAATACTGTCATCATTATGTACAGAATCTTTTATAATATCATATATAAGAGAAATTTAAGTTGGTTTTATGTTTTAAATTAATGTAGTTTATAACCAAAAACAAGTTTAAAAATGTGTATTTAAACTGAGATTCTTAGAAAATAAAGGTTGAAGGGTAAACATAATTGCCAAATTTCATTTCAATCTCAGAGAAGGAGTAAGGAAAATAATTCAGACTTCATACTACAGATCCCTAATCTTTTTTTTTTTTTTTTCTGAGACAAAGTCTTGTTCTGTTGCCCAGGCTGGATTACAGTGGCGATCTCAGCTCTCCTGGGCTCAAGTGATTCTTCTGCCTCAACCTCCTGAGTAGCTGGAATTATAGGTGCATGCCACCACGCCGGCTAATTTTTGTATTTTCCATAGAGACAGGGTTTCTCCATGTTTGCCAGGCTGGTCTCAAACCTCTGACCTCATGTGATCCACCTGCATTGGCTTCCCAAAGTGCTGGGATTACAGGTGTGAGCGACCACACTGGGCACCTAATCTCGTATCTGAAGCCCTTAGAGTCCAATATATTAATTTTCAGAAAATTGTAGGCATTTATAAAGATATTAAAGTACAATTATTGGTTTTTTTGTAACGTCTAGAATGGAAGTCTAGGGAAGTTACCACTTCATCAAATAAAAAGGAAGTATAATTATTGAGATTAGGAGTTGAGTCCTCACTAGGAATTGTATTTTTGTACTGGCATTTCAGAAAACTCTCAAGAGAACATTCATTTAAGATTGTCTGATACAACTCTCATAGATGACACAGAAACTGTCTAAAAAACTGTACCATGAACAAGCCTCAAAGGAACATCAGTTTTCTGCCTTAACCTCATCCTGCATTGTCTGTTCCTTTTCAAGACTCACCTACTATTACTCTAACCCTGTAACTCTCTCTAGCCACTCTAATCTCCTAGTAAGTTTTCATATACCAGATGCACTTCTCCTCAACATCTAGCTAGCTGTTCTTTCTGCTGAAATGCTCTTTTCCCAGATAACTTCATAGGTAATTCCTTTACGGGCTTCAAGTTGTTGCTTAAATATTACCTCCCAGTGAAATCTATATACCCATTTTACCTAAAACTGCAACACAAGGAAATTGCTAGATCACATGGTAGTTCTATTTTTAACATTTTGGAGACCTTCCATGCTGTTTTCCATAGGATTTATAAAAATGTTCAACCCTACCAACAATGTACCATAGAGTTACAATTTTCAATTTCTCCTTGTCTTCAGACTTGTTATTTTCTCTCTCTCTGTTTCTCCCTCTTTTTGAAGGGGTTTGGCAGCAGATAGTGGCCATCCTAGTGGGTGTGAGATGATATCTCATTATGGTTTATATTTGCATTTCCCTGTGATTAGTGATGTTGAATATTTTTTCATATGTTTACCGGACATTTGGACATCTTCATTGGAGAAATATATAAATGTCTATTCAAATTCTTTTCTTTTTTTTAAATTGAGACATTTTTTGTTGTTTCTGAGTTGTAAGAGTTTCCATTTATTCTAGATATTAATTTAACCCCTTATTAGAAATATAATTTGCAAATATTTTTCTCATTTTACAGGTTGCCTTTTCACTTTGTTCTTTCCCTTAATGAGAAGTTTTAAAAGTGAATATGTTCCCACAAAACTATCTCAAAGAGACATTTGCATGCCCATGTTCATTGCAGCAATATTCACAATAGGATATCCTGGTCACATTAATGACTTCATAAAATGCATTTAGGGGAAAGTACATAGCATAAACATTATTTTTATGAGAATTTCAGCTGGGGGATGAGCAGAACAGTTGTCAAGGAATAGCAAAATCTTGTAGTCAGCATTTAGTTCAGCTTTCCTGCAGTAAGCTTAAGCTGCTGTCAGAAAAGATGTCCCTGGTGATCCATGTTTTTCTATTAGCATAATAACGGACTGTTAAAAAAAAAAGTCACTTCTTGGAAACAGTCAGGACTCAAAATTTTGCCTGTCATGGCAAGTTTACACTCATGCTTTCCTGCTGCATTGACACATCTTGGCACAGTTATTCTGTTCTTGGCATTTTAAGCTTCTGTAGGGACTATCTCATCAGTTGTAGTCAATGTTTTTCTAGGACAATAACACCAAGGCAGTTACGTTTTTTCAGCATTATAGAGTTCTGGCAACAGATTTTCATTAGTGATGACCTTGGCGAACTCATTAATGAATTTCTCCACTGGTATGTGACCAGCTGATGCTTTATCACCACAAATCTTTAAAAATTTAATTCTGTGTTATTTTCTTAATTTTTTGCAACCAGCCTGTTGAATATTCACAGTTCCCTTCAGTTTATCATGATAGATCTTATTTCATGATCAGCATATAATTAAGTGGTATGTGCTCATTGTGACACTGATGGATCCACTCTTTTAATACATGATCAAGATCTCCATTTTTTAGCTTAATGCAGTGTTTTCCTATTTTTCATTAACTTCTGCTCATTGTTTTCCACATGAAACTTTAACAGTTTATCTTTCTGTTTCTTCAGGTCATATACAGTGGTCATTCCAACACCATACTCTTCTGTAAGATGTTCACACTTACACCACTGTCCAGTTGCAGTGACTTGACTTTTGGTGCTATAGATAAAGGTAAGTTCTTCCTCTTTTTGTTATCACTCTCACTCATGGGGATATCTGCAGGCCTTTTTGATATTTTCAACAACATCTTTACATCACAGAGCAGATAATAAGCAAAAACAGTGACTAATGCATGTAGGTCTTGGCTCAAACTGGCGTATCATGGGGAGATTGTTATTGGTGCATGCAACATGGACATGTGCCATTTTATGACCCTTTTGGGGCGTGCTTACATGGGGGAATCTGGGCATGTGCAGAAAAGAAATATTGCAACTGAAGGTGGCCACAAGGGTCTTTTTTATCTTGTAGACATTAAGTGAATTGTGTGTTGTGCACCTTTACCCATCACATAAGGTCAGGGGTAAAACTTTCTACTAATAAGCATTATGTTGGCACTTAAAAAGTTTTGGATTTTGGAGGATTGTAGATTTTGGATTTTCAAATTAGGGATACTGAACATGTACCACTATTAGGAGCTAACATTCTACTGCCCAATACAAATTTCAAACACTTCATGTATTAAGTCATTTGATTTTCTCAACTACCAAATTGATATTTTCGACAAAATTATGATTCACATGTTATAGGTGAGGAAACTGAGGCAGAGAAAAGTTAAATGATCAAAGATTGGCTGGGTGTGGTGGCTCACTCCTGTAATCCCAGCACTTTGGGAGGCCGAGGCAGGTGGATCACAAAAGTCAACACATAAAGGCCATCCTGGCCAACATGGTGAAACCCCATCTCTGCTAAAAATACAAAAATTAGGCAGGTGTGGTGGTGTATGCCTGTAGTCTCGGCTACTCGGGAGGCTGAGGCAGGACAATCACTTGAACCCGGGAGACTGAGGTTGCAGTGAGCTGAGATCGTGCCACTGCACTCCAGCCTGGTGACAGAGCGAGACTCTGTTTCAAGAAACAAAAAAAAAGATCAAAGATCAGGTTACATAACTAATAAATGATGGTACCACGAGTATAAGCTTCATTCCAAAAGAGTAGGAAACATAACCCACATGTCTCCAGAGTCTTATGCAGTGTGTGGCACTTACGGTGCTCAATTAATAAATGAACAAATGAACAAATGAATAAGTTTAAGAAACAAGATGTAGAGGTTTGCATACCATGTTTTCTTGCTTAGCAGCATCTAAATAGTGATGCAAGATCAGAAAAAGATAATTTGACAAGTTATCTGATGAACCTTATTTCTCAGTAATGACTTAGATTATGTCCACATGGATACAATAAATATACTACAGCATATTGAATCTTCCCTTTATTCTGCTTTCAGTGAAATGAAGCATAATATTATATCATTCATTTGATCTCAGAGCAAAAGTAAAATTAGGTTAATTGGGAATGAAATGTATTCAGAACTTAACATTGAGGATTCCTGTCCTCAATTAATAGATAAAATCATTGGATATGTTTAAATAGATGCAATTCACTTACATTTGAAGAAGAAATAATAATCAAATATTGTATAAATAAAGGTAAAATAAGTAATATGAGATCATTAGAAATATTTGCAATTGAGAGAAACCAAAGAAGAAACAGAAAACCAGGTTAAGCTTATTTTTTGTAGTGATAAAGAATAGGAAAAAAATGATGAAAATGACTGTGGTGGGGTTTAGATAAAGGCATCTAAGAATCTTTCAGTATCTTTAAAGCATTTAAAATGCACATTAAGTTTTTAATTCTTCTGGGAAACTTACAGAACAAATTGAAGTCAACTAATTTTACGTCTCTAATTTTTCTTCCTTCAAGGTAAAATACTATTTTATTATAGAAAAATATACTTTGATCTTTTAGGTAAACATTTGTCACTGACTAAGATAACAACTTATATGATTCTCATATATTTCCGTGTTACCAGAAAAGTCTGAAGTTGATTTCAAAGTCAAAGCTATCAAGGAAGTAAAACACAATGATTTACTTTTATTTTTAATCCTGTACAAAAGCAACTCATATTAATTCTAAAAAGAAAAAAAATAAAAATATATAGTTCAATATTTACATATTTTCTTCATAACCAAAAACGTGTTTAATATTATTAGTCAAAAGAGAAATGGGAAAAAATTGGGAGGTGAACTGAAAAGCAAGTGAAATTTAATTGTTTAAGAAATATTCTAAAAATAAAATATTTTAAAATGTGAAGCAGTTTTACAGTGTAACACTATTTAAAATATTTTGCTCTCTAGTATTGCACATAACATGAATCATTACTGGTAGTTTTATAGGACTAAATAATTAATGTAAATAACCATATGTGAGATAAATCACATAGCCTTTGACAGATTTTCTTCATTAGCGTGTATCAGTGCAAGTTGAATATTGTACTCTTTGTGTCCTCAAAAGATCCTTGGAATCAAAAGTTGCCTCAAATCTACAAATGCAACTTATTCCAATTCCATTATCTCAAAATCATGAAGATGAAGACTTTTCTCACAGTAAAGAATGCTTTAGGTGAATTAAGTACCGTTTGACAGTCGGCACAAATGCAGAGACATTAGGCTGTTAAGTGGTCACATGTGTATACACATGTTTAGTGTTAAGGCCATAAAGCAAACATTAGCAATCAAGAACATCAAATTGATTTGGGAGCATATGTCTTCCAAGATCCCACGAAATCTGGACAACAGCTTGGGAAAGATTCAGACAAGTTCTTACACAGTATGTCTCATTCTAAGTTGCAAGAGACCGTGCTCATATGCTAAAGTCACTCAGAGAGTACCTACAAATCCATCTGTACCTTTGTTAGAACCAAGAAGTGAAAATTTAAAAAATCTCTGTATCATCATCCTTGACCAGAAGACAGCAATCAGTAAGCTTCATCAAACTCAACTGGCACTTTTGACATATTTAGAGACATTAGTGCAACATTTGCTATTATGCATTCCTGTATGTGCAGACTCACATTATCTTAGTTGCATGGTATGAGGTATTTGCACATATGCCTACAACATGTTCCCACCAGGCACAGTAGGTCATCTTTGGCAGCTCAGAGACAATAACAATGCTGTTTTGTTTGGTTGTTATGGTTTTAGACAAAACTTGTCATTTATGCACAAAACTTTCCAAGCTTCTCATTTATGTGTAAAATGAGATCTGCACAATTGTGATCATCTAGATAATTTATACCAAAATATCATCTATTTAGAGCAGTGGCTTTCACATTTTTTTTTCTATTTTTGCAATTAAGAAAATTTTTTCAAACACATCTTGCACAGATGAATCAGATAGAAAAATGGTGTGTTGACACAATAGGTACGATGCAAAGGGTGGGAGCTTCACCTTCTTCAGGGGCTATTTCATTATTAGGCAGCCCCTGAAGTACCTCTTAGTTACTTTGGAGAGCTGTGCAGCACTCTGAAAATTACAGAAGCCCAGAATGGCAGAAAAAGCAGAATTATTCTTTTCCTGGGTTAGACTGACTCAGTCAATGAAGCCGTTACTGTAATGATACAATAATTAAGGAAGGACATTTGATATTATATTGGTGCAAAAGTAATTGTGATTTTTGCCATTAAAAGAAATAACCTAAAAACCTATAACTTTCAGGCACAGAACATTTCTCCCGAGGAATTAGTTAATACTCATCTTCGGTGTAAGACCCATATGGATGTGGCTTTTGGCATTTTAAAATAATTAGACATTGTATTAGCCATCATCAGTCATAACCATAAGGCAGAACTTACATTCTGTAGTAAAAATGGGCAGCTTGAAGATTCATCAATTCAAATCAGGGAGTGATTTGAATTCTCACTCTTATAATAATTCTTGGATTATCATATGTGCATGCAGTCCTCAGAAGTAAAAATATACCTGATCCTGGAATTTTAAGAGAGTAATTTTATCTGCAATAGAGCCATCTGAGTTTCTGAGTTTCCTTCCTCCTTCCAACTCACATGACAACATTCGACAAAACAACAGGCAATCCCCTCAACCACATTTTGTGAATGAAAATGAGTTTTTAAAATGCATTTCTAATGAAACAATACAATTACCATATATTAAAATATGAGCTTGAGCAAGGTTGTTTTTCTCCTAAAGTTGAAAAAGCTGCTCCCTTATTCTACTCTGAGCTCCATCACTGAGAAGTAGAAACATTCTGACATGTTACATATTGTTCTGCGTCCCAGGACTCCAAATTGAGAACATAGTTTGGGCATGATTACTGGAAACTCTTATTGGGGAGAATCACATTGCAGATGTAAGTTCATTGGTCCAGTGACATGAAAAGTGTCTGCTACTAAATGTATAGCTTATGTAAGGCCTAAGCTGTAATTTTAAATGATTTCTAAAAATGCTTGTATTTCGTCCCAGAATGCTAGATAAGAAACTCTCATTTGTCAGGCCAAAGCACTATGGCAATGATAAGCTATAGATTTCTGTTGTTTAATACCTTAGATTTTGGTTAGCACCAGATCTGGGGAAGAAATAAAGAAAACAGAAAGCTGTAAGAATTGAGCCTGAAGTGCTCATGTTATTAATCTGGTGGTGTCCTAGGAAAGAATAGATACCAGAATGCAAGATGGGGAGTTGGGACAGATAATACAGTACATTAAAATATTCTGCAGAACTAGAATTCTATTTTCTTTATTTATGGAAAGAGAAGCAGTGGGATGTACTCACTCAATTTTTTCACTATAGTGTGTTTCCTATAGTCAAAGGAAACTATAGTAACCTAACTCAGAAGTTCTAGGAAAGCAAGGGGCTGACTTTATGTGATCAGTCTTGAAAAAAAAAGACATGTTTACATTTTGTTTTAAAGCACCTGTATTGTTAGGTAAAATGCTCACTTTGACTTTACTGTGTCTATATGTGTATTAGGTTATTTCTCACATTGCTACAAAAAATAGATGAAACTGAGTAATTTATTAAAAAAAAGAGGTTTAGTTGGCTCACAGTTCTGCAGGCTGTATAGGAAGCATGATACTGGCATCTGCCTGGCTTCTAGGGAGACCTCAGGAAACTTGCAATCATGGCAGAAGGCAAAGGGGGAATAGACACTTCACATGGCTGAGGCAGGAGCAAGAGAGAGACGGGGGTGTGCTACACACTTTTAAACAAATAGATCTCATGAGAACTCACTCAGTACCACAAGGACAGTGTTGAGAAGGTGGTGCTCAACCATTCATAAGAAACCGCCCCGGTGATCTAATCACGTCTCACCAGGGCCCACCTCCAACATGGGGATTACAACAGAACATGAGATTTGGGTGTAGACACAGATCCAAACCATATCAATATTATTCTGAACTATATGATAGCTCATGAGGAATAGGCTTCTTGGCAAATTATCTCTAAATATCACTGTAGGTTTAGGACCAAGCACAATTAATTCCCTAAATGTGACCTCTGGCCAAGACGTTTTGCAACTGCTAACATTTAACCCAGATCTAAGGAGTCGAAAATGCCAGTGTCAGAGTCAACTGTGATGTGATCCTCTTATAGAAGTGAAAAGAACAAAGTGAGTATAATTTGGGGCATATCATGTTTCAAAAATTCTGGTGCATGTTCCCATTGTTGTATCATGGGCACTCACTTCCCTGAATATTAGGTGAATTTCGCCTGCTGCTTTATATTTTTAAAATTGGGTCTGTGGGCTGCTATGAAGACAACAGTTTCTGTGACTTTCTTGAGAGGTACTTTTTCCTTCACTCCTGAGTGTGCAACCACCCCAAACCATTTTAAACTAAATTTTCAGCTTGGGATGTCTTGGGGGAGCATGAAGTTCATCTGTAAACACATATGAGCACTATCTAGTGTGGATAAGTTCTCATGAAAATGATTATTTTTTTCTCTTTTATTTAACTATGTGGCAAGGTCTAAGGCAAGCAATTTCCCTTGCTCATTTGTGTATGTGTGTGTGGTGGTAGACTTTATTTCTAGTTTACCCCATATATTGCAGAGCTTCATATAGAGGATATCTTCTTGCACTCTTAACATTGGACAAGCTCTGAATATTTTTTTTCTTTCTGTCCCTTGTGCTTTGTGAAGACAATTCCCTGGAATTCAAAACATTCCCCAAGGTTACAGTCACCTTTGACCCTCTTTCTACCTCTCAATCACATTTTTTGGCCTTTCAAGTATTACTTGCTAGATTATCAATTTGTTTTAAAAGACTTTCTACATTTTTTATTGTATTTTAATTAATTTCATTGAGGGTGTACCTATTAATCCTAATAAATAATATTGTGACTATCACTACTGCTTATACTACTACACTTCTGAGAAACAGATATTTAGTAGTTCTGTATACACTTTCTTTTTTAGCATTTAAATAAGAAAGTTCTTCTTGAGAGATAAAGGGGTTGGATAATGCTTCTCTTTTTACAATACTTGTATTGGCAGACGGAAGTGAGTTAAGGAGTGAACACAGAAAGGAGTTGAGAATTTTAATAAGAAAGTAAAAAGTTCAAGAAAAGAGGCAAATGTGAAACTACCTACTACTAAAGCTTGAAATGTTACTATCTCACACTCTGACAACAATCTATTTCTCGTCCACTAATTCTATTTCTTCCGTAATATCCTCAATTATCAGTCTCTTCTATCTTTCTCCCAGTTATTACTTTCTTGTCTATCCAGGATATACCACATATTGTTTTGCCTTATTTTGCCAATAACATTAAAGGTTTTACTCCTTACCATCTCCATCTTGACCAGTTCTTCTTCCACACTTACTGGTGAAACTCCAACCCAGAATCCGTTAACTACAACGAATAAAATCTCATATTTTAAGAAATGTGTTCCACAATAAACCCAAAGTTTCACTTCCAATTGGATTTTCAAAAATGCACAATTTTCAGTTGTATCTGTCACTTCCTCTAATTCCTCCCATTTACTTCAACCTTTACCAATTTTTTAAGCTTCTTTTCTAATATATACCCTTTCATTCCTGCAAACTATCCCCATACTTCTATACATAGCAAATGTATATCTTGGATGTGACTCAAATACATACCCCTCTGCCTTCCAATTAATGTTCGTCAATTTCCACCCTGAATGCCTTATCTCAGTGAAAGTAGTTCTTCTACCACACTACAAATGCACACGCTTTCCCAATAGCTCTGGTTTCACCTTCTTATACTTTGCCATATTTTTGTGTATGTTTTATATCTGGCATTCCATTTTAGTTAAAAATCCTCTGGTTACTATGATATCTTAATCTTTATGTCCTCGAATGTGAGTGTAAACCCTAAGTAGTTTGTAGCCTGTTGAAGATCCAAACTCAACATTGTTATGATGTTATAATAAATATTTTAAAAATTTGAATGGATGGCATAATTATGCAGAACTACTTAGGTTATACTTATTGATACACCCAGACCATAATACATTATGTATCTTCTAATAATTTTACTTCTCTATATACTTCTTTACAATTCTCCTGCATTACAACATATTTATCAAAAATTTATGCTCTGGTACTTTTGTTTTCAATTATTTTACCTGCATCGAATGCCAGAAAATTCTAAAGAAACAAATACAAAAACTTCTATAAGCTTTCAGTTTAGATACAATTTTACCAGATCTCTGCTAATTTTATGTAGTTGCAAGTTCCATTTCCTTAAAACTTCTAATTTTTCTTATGTATTTTAAGTGACTAAAGGAATTGGATGTTTTGACTAAAGCTTTTAAGGTCTAACTAGTCTTGGAAAATGAGATGCTTCAGTGTACTTTACTGATAATTCAAATACTCTTTAAATAATGCATACGTAGATTTCCCTTTGCAATTTTTACTTTTATGTCACTAACAGGGTCTTTTGCAGGGAAGATCCCATTAAAATTTTGGGTTATTAGTTATGGCTGTTTTAAAAAAAGAGCTTGATAATTTAGTGGAGATATGAATCTACATATCAATGTGCTGAGAAGAATTGTTCTCAAGAATTTCTGGCAATATTAGGAAGAATAAAAATCATTAATGGAGTGATCATTTGTGTAACTGTTTTACTGTTGAACAACAAAGTGACTCCATCAGTCTAGAGAATTTTGGTAATCACCGGTGAGAAAGAATAATGGAAGATGACAGGCTAAGAAGTTGAAACCTTAAAGAGCCTTAGAAAAGATGTTGAAAGTTTAACAGCAAGATTAGCCTTCTGTGGATGACAAGAGGAGATATCCAAGTCCTCATTTCATTAAATATCAGCCTATTAAATGCCAATGGGCCCAAGAGAGCAATGGAGATAGGAGGAGAAATAATAATCAAGCATTCATGCCTTTAAAAGAAGTATAATTTTCTTCTGCTCTACCATCTTCTATGGGAAAGTCTGATACATTCTATGGGCATGTCTTCTGTGGTTTCAGATAGTGAAATGTCTTTTGGTTTCAGATAGTGATATAAAAGTAAAAAATTGCAAAAGGAAATCTAAGTATGCATTATTTAAAGAGTATTTGAATCATCAGTAAAGTACACTGAAGCATCTCATTTTCCAAGACCCATATTCCATAGACATTCCCATAAATGTATCAGACATTCCCACAGAACGTAAAATTCTACCTAGTTTTGGGATTCTAAGGTGCACTGAACGTGAAAAAGCCAGAGTACATGGATTTGTTTTCTATTTCTATCCAATTCACTCATTCAGGAGTTGTAAAAAGGCCGAACTTTCTATGTAACTTGTACTTTTAATTTGTGTTACAAATACGTAGTAGGATTACAAACTACATTTTTTAAAGTAAACGTCAGTGAGGTCTAGCTGAAAAAAGCAGAGTAGTCCTCAGGCCACATAGCCTGCCTTGGCTAGATTCTATTTAGGTTTAATTGTTTAGAAAATGGGGTTTCTTCACAGACCTAACTGGATGTATCAGAGTTCCCTTCATTGGGATTTTTGTTCATCCTACAAGTATATGATATTTTGGTTTCAATATATCATTGATTCTCAGGCATATTTCACATATTGAGAAATCTAAGCAGAGGTGTTTTGAACTGAATTCAGACGTTGGTGGGCGTCCTGAAAAAAAATGTTATCTTAATATCATTTGATAACAACCCAGGAATTTGTAAAAATACATTTCTGTGCATTCACTCACCAGGTGGAGAAGGCTCAACCTTTCATCTTAACAATAATGATTATAATTAAAGCAACAGTAGATACTGACCAAAAAGACCTTAATGTTCCCCTCAGCTGAACTATATTGTAGACATTTTTCCTGACTGTAGACCCTGACTTAAGAGCATTTATTTGCTTTAGAAAACTTGCCATTGTAAATTATTTCTTTGTTCCTTTGAGATGTAAATCTTTTTTAAGGCATCCTGCCAGTTTTCTAACGCAAGAATGTCTTCCTCAAGGACCTGGGAGCCATCCTTTCCAGACACAATAGCTCCTACCTCCTAGCCCCTGTGAGACGGTACCAGCCTAATTTGGGTGAGTGGTGCCACATAATAAACAAAGATGATCTAACCATGCAGAAAAAAAAAACAAACTCATAAATAACTCAATATGCTCTGCACAGTGACCAACTTCTCCGCCTTTCCTCTAGTACTTTTCCACTCTTTTACCACAGCACTTAAAAAGCCTCCCACCTTTTATTTCAGGGTAGTTGAGTTCAGACTTAATTCTGGTCTCTCTTCCCTATTTCAGTAGCCTTACATAAAATATCCCCTTTCTGTTTAACTTCTCCAGTAACAATTTTTTGCTTCAACAAAACTTGAATAGCACTCACGACTTGCCAAGCCGGCGAATAGGAGGCTCAGAGAGATTAAGCCAAATGTGAGTGGTTAACCCTGTTACTAAGGAGGAGACCTGGGGTTTGAACTCCAGCTGTCTGAATCTACATGCTCTTAACCCAATGCAATAGTATCAGCTGGACAAGTTCAAAGTTCACAAGTATTGATACAGAACTTAAAAAATCAAAAGAGCAGAGACACGAATCACGAAACCTGTGTGGGGTACTGTGGAAAAAACACTTCAAGGTGTTTCTGAATGAAATGTCCAGTTCTATTGAGACAGAATAGACACCCACGTGTATTTAAAAAAATATTTTTTAAAATTTGAGTTCTTGGCATAGGACATTAGAAGATAGCTTTAGGACTCTTATATAGATGAGGGGTGTCTCCCATTGTCTATGCTCAAATCTTTTTTTTTTCAAAGTAGTAAGATAAATATTCAAACATTAAGAGAAGAGACTCTCCCTTTTAGGCCAAATAAATTTAATAATACAAACATTCTACCTTGAGATTACCTGATTGCTGTGTGGTATTTTGCAGTTGCTATGAATTAATAATTTTTATATCAAATTTTGTTTACCATTCTGTGGTGGATGGAGTGTATTTCTTTTGAAGGAAGGGCTTTTCAAGGAATAGAAGAGATTGCTAAATCCTGGGTGGCAAACCTTCCACAAAGAAAGTCTTGTCTTTCAAATGTCAGCAGCAGACCATTCTTACCAAGAGAATTTTGCCTTTAAAATAGCAGCAGTAGAGCATCATTAAGGCGCCTTTGGTTTAAGGATTTTTTGGGCAGTGTTCTTTTTCTCCTGACTCCCAGTTTAGTTTTGCTGGCCAATCTGGCCTGACTCACATATGGTCTTTACGGGTCAGTGCTTCTCAGAAGAGGGGGCCACAGGCTTCCTTGGTGGTCTTTAGCAGATCCATGGTGTTTGGTTTGCTGACCTGTAGCCTGTTCTATAATACCAGCTGTATCTGCTGAATACAATTTAAGTAAACCTTCTCTGCAGGTAATGAACTCTATGCCTTATTATGAACTCTGAATCCTACTCAACTGGCTTATATTCATAAACACTCTTACTTGATTTTGACAACAATCTTTTTTTTTTTTTTAACTACCAGTTTTATCCTTTTCCCAGTATTCTACTTGTAGTTATTTAGCCAATACCTTATGTCATTCCTTGAACAGAATACTAAATTCACAGGCCTCCATTTGGAATACAACCTTTTATATTATAAATAGGAGCAGAATAACATTGCAATGTGGGTCTTTGGGCTACTGATCCTTACTAGTGCACATAACAGACATGAGAATTTCCCAGTTATATGCTTCTTAATTAATGTCTGCTAATTGAATTAGACTCTAATCAGCTTATGTTACATAGCAACATATAAATATATATCAAGAAAAAAACATTAAACTAAAAAACATCAAAAAAACAAAAGGAAACATCTGGCCTTATATGACCTTAATGATACTTATAAACAGGACCTCTTTATTGCTCTCAATTCATTAGCACTTGCGAGTCTTAACTTTCTTCTTTATTTAATGGGCTTAGTTTACCTGGAGCACCTTTTCAGTAATAACATACATTCTTGACTCTGTTGTTTTTGCATTATATCCCCACACACAATCCTAATCTTGGATGATCCCAACCTTGCATTTTCTCTGGACAAAGAATGTGGAAAGATGCCCATCAGCAGAGGCAAATTCTATTATAAATTGGTCACAACTCATAATGGGAGGCCCTCAATGCACTGCTTGTAATTTGGCTATGTCTCAGGTCCAGTCAACTCACGTGGTCTCTGAAAAATTATGTCAACGCTCTAACCACCCTTATTCTAACCACCCTCATTCGCCTCTCTCCAACTGTTTGATGGCCATTTCTAATTAATAGAAAATTACAACCAGATGCTGGGGAGCTCGTCATTTATTAGTATCAAACATAGAAACACAGCCTTGCTGCTCCAAATGTGATCTGCTTACTGCAGCATAGAAACACCCGGAAATCTATTATAAATGTGGAATCTAAGGCCCCAACTCAGACCTAATGAACCCAAATCTGCATTTAAAAGGCTCCTAGTTGTTTTTTGTCTATATTTAAGTTAGAGAAACACTGAAATGGAAGAGGATACCAATTGTTTCTGATTGTTTCTTTTTCTCTTTTGAAAAGTAGGTTCTTTGCCTGAACAAGGCATATTTCTTTTCTTTCTTCTCCTAGTTACTCAGAAACTTACATTGAAATTTTTCCTTCTCTCCTCAGTATATTCAATTTCCCTCTCAACTAAAATTCCTTGTACTCTATTCTTAATTCTCAAATTTCTCCATTAAACACTCACATTTAACCAATTAAAGTAAAATAAACACACTAATTATAGCACTATTTTTTCTAGTCTCCTGAGCCAAACTGATGAAATGAGATGTTTATAATCAATGTGTCCATTTCTTCATCTGACACTTTCTTTTCAACCCATTGTAAAATGGCCTCTGGGCCATCACTCCATTAGATGTTGTTCTAAGTTGTTCACCCACTGTCTTTGAGTTTCTTCACATTTGATTTCCCTCCTTACTCCCTCAGCAACATTTAACACAGGGGAAAGTATGTATGAATGACCAAAGGGCAATATAAATGACTGACATCTCAGGATTGTTACCTTTCTACTCTCTTTTCCAAAATATAATATTTTTCTCTTTCCCCTTTACATTTCTGATACCTAAAGAAAATAAGCATACTTACATACATACATACTTTATAGCTTTATAGTCACATGCAAAAAAAGTTTGTTTTTGTAACTGCTCTATGTCTAGCACATAGTATAAAACTAGACACTCAAATTTTATCAAGAGAATGAATATGTGCTTTAGGTGAAGTGTTCTTCCCCTGATCTTCTACTACAAGTTTTACTTCCTTCTTTATTTTAGTTCATGTAGTAATCACCCATTCATTACACAAATAAAACATCCAGCCTATTTTTTTTTTACCCACTCGGGGATAGACTTGTGTGTACATCAAAGAAATGATCTTATATGTTGAATAAACAGGATGACAATAAGGAGCTTTTCTACGCTTTTATTCTTGGGATTTTATCCCTTATTTAACTCTAAAGTCTCGTAAGGCTTATGAGCTAGAAATTGGGTTTTTACCGCTTTCATTATTTGAATATCTGTTAGAAGTAGCTATCTGAATTCATGAAAAGGATGAGAGAATTTCCTAAGCCTTTTCCTTATTACAGAATTCAAAAGTTTTAAAAGCTTAACTCAATTTTATTTTCAAAGACCTTATTTTCTGCCACTGTATACAGAAAAACTTACTCAATTTTTGATTATTCTGCTGGTTATCGCAGAAAGACAATTGGGAAAAAGTAATATATGCTCATTGCAATTGTGTTTTCTCAGGGTTCAATCAATATCCTACAGGAAAAAAAGACCCTATTGTTAAAATAATTTTAAGAATGGTTATATATTATAATATTTGTATACCTCCATTACAAAATTCATAATTCTCATTATTATATAATCTTTATTTTCAGGGATCACTACTATTTTATTTTGTAAATCTTGAGAATTTTAAGAAATAAGTTTGAGGAAACACTGATTAAGAAGGTGACTCAAAAGCAACCATTAGAAATAGCAATAAGGTGATATGACACCAAAAGCACAGGCACGAAAAACAAAAACAAACAGAACTACATAAAACCAAAAAGCTTCTGCTCTGTTAAAAACAATAAGAAACAGAGTGAAAGGGGTGATCTAAGGAATGGGATAAAATATGTACAAACAGTGTATTTGATAAGTGGTTAATCTGCAAAAAATATAAGAAACTCATAGTAAAAGCAAAAACCTAATAACCTGATTTGAAAGGGAATAGGGTAATCCCAGCATTTTGGGAGACCAAGGTGGGAGGATCACTTGACTCCAAGAGCTAGAGACCAGCCTGGCAATATAGAGAGACCACCAGCTCTATTTAAACAATAATAATAAAAAAGACTAGGGACCTGAATAGATATTTCTCCAAAGAAGACCTAAAAATGGCCCACAGGTATATGACAAAGATGCTCATCATCACTAATCATCAGAGAGATGAAAATCAAAACCACAATGAGATATTATCTCAGAGTTGTCAGGATGTCTATTATCAAAAAGTCAAAAGACAAATGCTGGTGAAGTTGTGGAGAAATTGAAAACTTTGCATACTGTTGGTGGAATGCAAAAATGTGCAGTTTCTATGGAAAATAGTATGGAGGTTCATCAGAAATTTAAAAATAGAACTGTGGTATGATATACAGCAGTCTCACTTCTAGATATTTATACACAAGAATTGAAATCGATATCTTTAAGCAATATGAGTTCTCCCATGTTTGTTGCAGCACTATTCACAATAGCTAAGATAGGGAAGCAACTGAAATGTCCATGAACAGATGAATGGATAAAGAAAATCTAGTAAATACATGAAATGGAATACTATTTAGCCTTCCGAAAAAGGAAATTCTGCATTGTGTAACAATATGGGTGAATTACTATTTTTGTTTGTTTGTTTTTGAGATGGAGTTTCACTCTTGTTGCCCAGGCTGGAGTGCAGTGGCATGATCTCAGCTCACTGCAACCTCTGCCTCCCAGGTTTAAGTGATTCTCCTGCCTCAGCCTCCTGAGTAGCTGAGATTACAGGCGCACACCATCACACCCAGCTAATTTTTGTATATTTAGTAGAGATGGGATTTCACCATGTTGACAAGGCTGGTCTTGAACTCCTGACCTCAGGTGATCCACCCGCCTCGACCTCCCAAAGTGCTGGGATTACAGGTATGAGCCACTGCACCCACCCAATATGGGCGAATTTTGAGGATATTATGCCAAGTGAAATAAGGCAGTTGCAGAAAAACAAATGTTGCATAATTCTACCTACATGACACATTTAAAATACTCAAACTCATAGAATCAAAGAATGACACAATGGTTGCTAGGGGCTGGAGGGAGGAGAAATGGGACTTACTAATCAACAGACACAAAGTTTTGGTCAAACAAGATGAATAAGCTCCAAAAATCTACTATACAGCATTGTACCTATAATCATTTGTACACTTAAACATTTGTAAAGAGTGAGATCTTACATTAAGTATTCTGATCGGAATTATTTTTTAAAGAAAACTAAGAAAGAAGCAAAAATAAAAAGTACTTATAAGACTAAGGCTGGCTTACTAATAATACTTGCCAGTTTTAGAGCTCCTACTTGCTCAAGCAATATAGACATAATTATAGCTATATAAACATATTTAATATTATGCATATTTCTTTTATATGTGAGGATAGTAAAATTGAGATGGATTAAATATCTTACCCAAGATCTCATACTTAGGCTTTACTGAAAGGGCCATAAACCAGGATGCTCTGAATTAAAGTTATCTTTCTTTCACCTTCTCTTTTTATCTCCTCTACAATTGTCAACTAAACCATTAGAGTAGAAAAACCATCTGTTTAATGCAAGTTATCCATGCTTTTCATCCATTATTTGAGTTTTGATGAGGAACGTCTGCTTAAATTGATGTAATCTTTGTGTACTTATTTATTTGGCTTTCTAAAGAAACAGCAGTAACATGATGGCTTGATTGAGTGTCCTGACAGACGTGCCTTCCAAGAGTGTAAGGTAAACCCTGCAATTTTCTGAAAGACTTCAGTTATTTTCCACTGACCCCAATCAAAATTTGTCCATATAAAAAAAGAAATTTCCATACAAGGAAATAACCAGTATCATAGTAAACTTTTCCAGCTTCCATTGTTTATTTCATCCTCTGTAACCTCTGTCACTGGAAAAATAATCTCCTGCTCACTCTTAGACTTTCTGACATGAACTGACTAAGGAAATGGTGAACATAAATGAATCACTTCTAAAAAGAAATAACTATTGAAGACACCTCCTTATGTTTTAGCTGTGTGATGAGGAATTTGTCTCAACATTGATATTTGCACAGCATTAGTAGAAATTACATTTTACTGGTAGTCTTTCTTTATAAATTAATAACCTAAAAAGGCTTTTTATAAATCATCTGAAATTTACCCATAATGGAGTTAAATTATCAACAACACTTTGATATGTTTTTAAATATTGCCCCTAGATAACAACTTTTGAGCACTTCACATACTGGGCTCACTGACAAGGTGAAACTTAGGGAGTTATTCTTCTAAGGTTTCATTTATAAAAAGGAGCCATTCATAGTTTCCATGGTTTAGAGTTGTTCTCAGAATGAGTAACATAGTCTTAATAATATTCTTAGCACAAAAGCTGGTATACAGCATGTGCACATAAAATTTTAGAGATTTGGTATATTATTTGGTGTTTTCTTTCCAAAATAAAGGTTGGAATTAGATAGGTATCTTATTTTCAGCATTAAAAATGCTCATTTACATTACTACTCTTGCCTTTTCTTCTGATACACATTTGGAAGTAATCTTGAATTTTGTCATTTTAATTCTTTGATGAGAGGATTGCATCCAACATCACTCTCCCTCTGTTCTTTGGAGGAGCTTTTGCCTATTGCCTCTGCCCTCCCTGCACCATGGGACACATGAAGTAGCCTTAGTTCCAGCAGGAGATGATAACATCAGGTAAAATGCTTTTAACTCATATGTGTTTCACGCTTCATGATATATAACATTCTTTTTTAAGTTAATATTAAGATCCCTATACTTAGGGATTACATTAAATTTTTTATACTCTTAAGGGCATTTGAGATCAATTGACTGATCTTTCATAAGTCCAGCTGATGAATAAAACAGACGTATTTTGAAATTGGAACTCTTGCTAACACTTATCCCTTCTTCCAAATAAGAAAATTATATTTAAATACACACACACACACACACACGCACACACACATGCAGAATGGTAAAAATTTGCATTATTGTCTCATCACTCTTTTAATTCTCAAATATGAGAACTTTTCTCTTAATTATTCACTCAAAGTTTTAGTTAGCCAGATTTCTAAAATGTGACAATAAGCTGCCAAAAACCAGCCCGAGTTTTGATTTACAGGTCTAACACCATGTTATTAGTATATATGGTATTTATGCTTTCTGTTAGAGGTATTAATATTATTTGAGATATTACTTTTTTGCAGAATGACTATGAGCTGCTAGCACCTTGGCATTCTCCTTGAAAGTTTGATTTTATGAAAACGTAAAATTTGGTTATAGGAACATATTAATAGGCATTCAAGCTGGAGCAATAATTTTTTAACATGAAATCAGCTTTCATTTTTTTCCACTATTGTCCCTGAACATAAACAATATTCACAAACAGCAAAACTCATATGAAGACTAGCACAGTGCTATAGGAGAATTAGAAAGCTACATTAAATGTATTGAATTCCACCTTTGCCCAAGAAAATCCTGAGTTTTAGTGTCTGTCTAGATGATGGTTCTATGTTCCTAATAGTACTTATTTCTCAGTGACATAGCTTAAAAATAAACTCTATATTGAATATATTTATACGTGGGTTGTATGTATATAATCTACATGTACACACCTTTAGCTATTTTATGACACATAGCCCAGTAGATAACATACCTTAACTGTCAACATCTTCTGCTAAATTCCCCCAGCTAGTGCAATCAAGAAGAATTACCACACCAATTGCTGTGTTTAGGTGGTATGAAAAAATTTTGGATATATGCTTTGCAGTTCATTCTGATTGCTACCAAGTAATTCTTTACAGACCTGTAAGTCCAAACTGTGGCTGAGTTTTGGCAGCTTGTCATGTTTTAGAAATTTGACTAATTAAAACTTTGTGTGTGATCAATTAAAAGGAAAGATCTTATACTTGAGAATTAGAATGGTGAAGAGAAAAGAATGCAAATTTTTATCATTGTGTATATGTGTGCATGTGTATACTTAAATATAATTTTCTTTTTTTTTTTTTGGGACAGAATTTTGCTCTTGTTGCCCAGGCTAGAATGCAATGGCACGATCTCAGCTCACTACAACCTCTGTCTCCCAGGTTCAAGTGAGTCTCCTGCCTCAGCCTCCCGAAGAGCTGGGATTACAGGCACGTGCCACCATACCTGGCTAATTTTGCACTTTTAATAGAGACAGGGTTTCTCCATGTTGGTCAGGCTGGTCTCGAACTCGTGACCTCAGGTGATCTGCCCGCCTTGGCCTCCCAAACTGCTGGGATTACAGGGTGAGCCACCGTGCCCAACCAATATAATTTTCTTATTTGGGAATGGGGATAAAGTTATTAACGCATGCAGTGATAATTTTTATTTGCTCTCCAAGTCTTCTTAAAATGTCATTGTCCTTGCCTTCATTATGCAAATCTACTTTCTTCTTTCCAGTGTGCCGTGATACCATATTCCACACTTTCCAGGGCAGATTCTCTAAATTTAACTAAAATGAAATATGGAACTAGTAAGCAGAAAAACTTTCAGTTGGATGTCTGCAGCTATAAGCTCTCATAAAGGATCTAGGAGAAAAGTTTTGTTTAAAGTGTTCCTTAACAAAAGTGAAATACAATATCTAGTTAAAGGAAGGGAAGAGTTGGAAGCCTGGCAAGACTTTTTGGATCTCCTAAGTTTTGTATTTGACTAAAACCATTAAGACAACTGAACACATTTGCTTAGTGGTGGACTTAATGATAAGCTTAGTATTATGACCTCTGTATTTATTTGAGAATACTGGTTTGCATTTGGTTTAGATTCTCATTTAGAAGACTTTTCCAAATGTCCCAAAGAGACCTGACATAAATAAAGCAACACATTATTTGTAGTGTGCTTTACGTCATGTTTGCTATTCCATCAGCTGTCATTTCTGGAAACACAGGACAGAATAGTCTAACTCCCAGGTGTTATGGAGCCTCTGTAAGAACTTCCTATATGATATGCATTTAACTCACCTATTTGATGAGGCCTGTTTGTATGTGCTATCTCTGCAGGTGGTAACATTTTAATATGTCAACCATTTAAATTTATTAGACTAAAAGGTTTTGGAGGTAGATTTTGAAGTAAAGAAATCAAGGAGGGTGTGTGAAGCATGTCATTCTATTAGGATGTTTTGATATATGGTGCTTTACTAAACCTGCCAAGACTGTCTCTCCTAGGGCTAGCCAATTCCTAGAGTCAGTAAAGGATCCACTGCAAGTGTGTCTTTTACATGCAGATTAATCGATGCAGAATTCACAGCCACCACCACATCCCACCTCTTCTATAAGGTTCTGAAACTCTGGACCAATATTCCTTTGCTCATAATACCCCAAGGCCAGGTACTGGGCATGTAGAAACAGTCCTTATGCCTCAGAACCTGTGGAGATTTCTTAAACTAGTGAACCCTAAACCTGCTACCCCCACACAGTGCATCACTTTCCCTGAAAAACCACAATAAAGTCTCTTGACCTTGTTTTTCCACAGCTTCTTGGCCAACCCTGGCATTTCCCCAGGGAAGAAGGGAAGAGAGAATAAGGTTATTAATATATTTAAGTGATAATTTTTCTCTTTAAATTTTTTTAAAGTCTCATTTGACCTTAGTGCCTATAAATGAATTGATGTGGTTTTTCATGACATGGTATATCCCTTTTGTGAACTAAACAACAAGGTATGTTTTCAATGTCAGTCATTCTTTGATCTGTTGACCAGGCTAGACTTGAATAATAATAATATCTATATTGTAAAACAGAAAGATGCCTTGAAAACTAACATTGGGAACAAAAGGAAGAAAAATAAAATAAAAATAACTGGAGGTTTTCAATTTATGAAATTCACCATTTTAGGATATAAGATGGAAAAAAAAAGATACTTTCCCAAAGATGCTTTGCAAAGAAAAGAAAAGATGAGTAAATTTATCTTTATTATACATCTAAAATATTTTACAAACAAGTTCAATAAATTCCAAATTGCAGGTCGTTGAAGATTAGTTACTCAAAATAATAAAATTTCTTTCACTGTGTGATATGGTTTGAATCTGTTTCTCCACCCAATTCTCATCTTGAAATATAACCACCAATGCTAGAAGTGGGGTCTGGTGGAGGTGATTGGCTCATGGGGGAGGTTTTCTCATGGGTTAACACTGTCTCTCCCTTACCACCCCACCAGCCCTGGTTTTGTTGCAATAGTGAGTTCTCCTGTGATCTGGTTGTTTAAAGGTGTGGCCTCCCCACCTCCTTCCTCCTACTCCAGCCATGTGAGTGCCTCCCTCCCGCTTTGCCTTCAGCCATGATTGAAAGCTTCCTAAGGCCTCCCCAGAAGCACAAGCTGCCATGCTTCCTGTACATCTGCAGAACCGTGAGACAATTAAACCTCTTTTATTTTCTTTATGAAGTGCCCAGTCTCAGGTATTTCTTTATAGCAGTTCAAGAATGGACTAATACACTCTGATTTTCAAACTTTATTATGTTCTTTATTGAGATATAATTTACATATCATAAAATTCATTACTTTATAGGATAAAACCCAGTAGTTTTACATATATTAACAAAATTGTGCGATCGTCACCACTACCTAATTCCAGAATATTTTCACCATGCCAAACAGAAACCATTTACCTTAACAGCCATTTCCTTTCCCTCCCTCCCCACTTCAAACTCTGGTAAACACTTACGTACTTTTTATCTATTGATTTGTCTGTTTTGGATGTGTCATATAAAGTGAATGGTACCATATGTGGTCTTTTGTGTCTGGCTTCTTTAATTTAGTGTAATGTGTTTGATGTTTATCCACGTTTTGATATGTACCATCATTTTGTTCCTTTGTTGTTGTTGAGTAATATTCCATTGTATAGATATACCACATTTTGTTTCGCCATTCATGGATGGATGGGCATTTTGGTTGCTTGCACTTCTTGACAATTTTGAGTATTGTTTCAGTGTACATTCATATACAACTTTTTATATGAATGTATGTTTTCATTTCTCATAGGTATATACCTAGGAGTAAAATTTCTGGTTCATATGGTAACTTTCTTTAACTTTTTATTTTTGAGAAAGTGCCGAACTATTTTTTAAAGTAGATACACAATTTTACATTTCCACAGTAATGCACAAGTGCTCAATTTATCCCCATTATTGCCAACACTTTTAATTATTAGTCTCTTTGGTGTAAAATTATCCCTTTATTTATTTTATGAAGAAGATAATGGTATCTCATTGTGATTTTGATGTGTGTTTCCCTAATGACTAACGATGTTGAGCATCTTTTTATGTGCTTATTGGGTATTGGTATATCTTCTTTGGAAAAATGTCTATTCACACTTAGCTCATTTTTTAATTGGGTTATTTATCTTTTTATGTTTGAGATGTTAGAGTTCTTTTTATGTTCGAGATGTTAGAGTTCTTTTTATGTTCTAAATACTTTAGATATATGATTTGCAAATATTCATACACATTCAATGGGTTGTCTTTTCACTTTCTTGATACTGTTCTTTGAAGCACAAACATTTTTAAAAATTTTGATGAAGTCTAATTTATTAAATTTTCTTTTGTTGCTGGGGCTTTGGTGTCATATTTAAGAAACTATTGCCTAACTCATGATGTAAATGTTTGAACATATGTGCTCTTCCAAGAGTTTTATAAATTTAGCTCTTACCTCTAGACCTTTGGTACATTTTGAATTAATTTTCATGTGTGATATGAGCTAAGGTCCAACTTCATTCTTTTGCATGTGTATATCCTACTGACCCAGCATCATTTTGTTGAAAAGAAAATTTTTTCCTCATTGAATTATTTGGCACCACTGCTGTAGACTATTTGACTATAAATGTTAGGGTTTATTTCTGGAATCTCAATTCTATTGATATTTGTGTCTATCCTTTTGTTAGTACCACAATGTCCTGAACACTGCAGTTTTGCAGTCAGTATGTGTGAGTTCTCCCACTTTGTTTTTTTTTTTTTCCAACATTTTTAGTTATTTTAAGCTCCTTAAATTTTCATCTGAATCTCACAATCAGCTTGTAAACTCTTCAAAGAAGCCAGCTGGAATTTTGATACTAATTGCTTTGAATCTGTACATAAATTTGAGGAGTACTGGCACTGGCACTTTAACAACATTAAGTTTTTCAATTAATAAACATGAAGCAGCTTTCCATTATTTCAGGTCTTCTTTAGTTTTGTTTTTTTTTTTTTTGTTTTTTGTTTTTGAGTTAGAATTTCCCTCTGTTGCCCAGGCTGGAGTGCAATGGCATGATCTAGGCTCACTGCAACCTCCACCTCCTCCTGGATTCAAGTGATTCTCCTGTCTTAACCTCCCAAGTAGCTGGGACTACAGGCACATGCCACCACGCCCAGCTAATTTTTGTATTTTTAGTAGAGATGGGATTTCACCATATTGGCCAGGCTGGTCTTGAACTCCTAACCTCATGATCCGCCCACCTCAGCCTCCCAAAGGGCTGGAATTACAGGCATGAGCCACAGTGCTCAGCTGTCTTCTTTAATTTCTTTCAACAATGTTTTGTAGTTGTTTCTAGGTGTTTTGTTATTTTTGATGTTATCATAAGTGAAATTGTTTTCTTAATTTTATTTTCAAGTTGATCATTGCTGGAAACACGGTTGATTTTTGTATTTGAATCTTGTACTCCGCATCCTTGCTGTACTTCTTAAAACTTTCTGTATACATCCTTTATATATTTTAAGATAAATTTCTGTATATCTTTTGATCAATTTAATATTTAATAACTGTACCAGTCAGGTTTCTTCAGAGAAACAGAACCAATAGAATTAAATAGAAAATAGAGAGATATTTAATAGAGAGATTTATTTTAAGAAATGGTTTATAGAATTGTGAGAGCTGGCAAGTTGGAAACCTGTAAGACAGGCCAATAGGCTTGAAACTCAGGCTGATTTTAGGCTGTCATCTGGAGGCAAAAATTCTTTTCTAGGAATCTAGTATTTGCTCCTAAGATCTTCCATTGATTGATTGGATAAGGCCCTCCCTTATTGTCATGAGTAATCGTCTTTACTTAAAGTAAACTGATTACTGGTGAAAATGATATCTACAAAATATCTTCATTGCAAATCTTGATTACGGTTTAAATTGACACTTAAGACAATCACAGTAGCCAAAATATTACTTCATGCTGTGTGCATTGTTAGCTACATTATTTCCAGAATTTTCAGTGAAATTTAAAATATATCAGGGCCAGACTCAAAAGAAACTAAACATCTCTGTTGTTTTGAGAAAAATCTACAGGTTTAAACATATCTTTTATTTTTCTTTTTTTAACTACTGTTTGCAGAGCAAGGCTACCCCATAGTCAATGTAAGCAGAATAGCCTAAACACTACATTTTCTTTCCTAGGGTAGATTGATTAAACATATAATCTCAAAATTGTGCTTTGGGCACTGAATATTTTCTTATTCACCAGGTGATCATAGTGTAAAGAACATTACTTAACTCTCTGGTATGACAACGGAGGGAGCCCTACCAAAACTTTATCTTTTCCCATATCAGATTTAGTCGCAGTGTGTGTTTGTGTGTGTGTGTGTATTACATATAACCATGCCTGTATTTAAACAAGCACAGGGGGATGAGCCATTCATTCACAGAGTGGCCGTGGGAATACTTCAGGTCTAGACTTTGTCTAGAGTATCCTTTCAGACCTACTCCTACTGGTTTCTCTTTGTTGTGCTGGGAGTTGTTGGGTGGTCATTAAACAGTAGGTGAAGGGTGAGTGAGTAAAGAAAGCAATCCATTCTGATCTCTGTAACTGGCCATTACCTCACCCCCTGCTGGGTCAGCATCTCCAGGAGGGAATAAGATGGGGCAGTTATAAAAAAGGAACAGCTATAGAATGGCTTTAAAATGTTTATAGAACACCTATAAAATGACCCTCGAGGCTCAGTGTGAAGGCTGTTTTATAGTTCAAGCATGGATTCCAGACTACTGGCAGGCCCCCTGCTCGGCAGAGAGGCCACCTTCACACTCTCTAAACCAATTCAACCCAACCACTTGCTTCTACTGTTCCTTTTAACCTCTTACTTAAGAGGCCAATGATTGGGCAACATAACAAAACAAAATAAAAACAAGTGCATCACATTTGACTTTTAATTCTTTAAGTTACATGAGTGTTGAGTCAAATCTGCTGATAAACGTACTTGCATTTATGTGGCTGGTCCATATGAAATATCAAGATCTGTTTGGGCTGAATTGCTATCAGTTATTATGAAGCTATAACAGGTGGAATAGTTTCTTGATCCTGGCAAGTTGGTGTTGGTGGTTTGTATAGTGAACCGTGAGACAGCCCTCTCCTCTAAATAAGTTTTATTTTAACTTATAATTTATTAAATAAGTTTATCTTCTGAGAGGTATTAAGTAAACTGAGAAATTACTAAAAATATAAATAAAAAGATTGGAACATTCTGAAACTCTAGGTCAGGTAAATGTATAATTTCTTTCTGTTTTTTGATACATTTTATTAAGAGGTTAACATGTGATGAAAGAGAATTTCGAGTGATACTTCAACTATAATATGATAAGATGAATCATTCCCCCTACTCACTAAATTGACTGCTTCAAGAGCTACAAAATTTATATGTGTTGTATTTAGTTCCTCACTTTTGAATATTACTAGAAATTTTCTTGCTTTTGTGGCTTGAGATTGTCATTTTTATTCTTTTCTTAATAAGTGTGAGAAAATTATTTTCTTTTTAATTATATTTCAGTCTGACTGTCTTTTAATATTATACTTTGATGAAAATAAATTGATGAACCATGAGGTATTAGAATACCAATACCTGGGATTAATAACTGGAATATATAAGCAGCTCAAACAACTCTATAGGAAAAAAACCTAATAATCTGACTTAAAAATGGGCAGAAGATTTGAAAAGACGTTTCTCAAAAGAAGACGTTCAAATGATAAACAGACATATGAAAAGGTTCTCAACATCATTGATCCTCAGAGAAATGCAAGTCAAAACTACAATGAGATATCATCTGCATTCCCATGTTTGTTACAGCTCTGTTCACATTAAACAATATTTGAAGCAACCTAAGTGTCCATCAACAGATGACTAAAGAAAATGTGGTACTTACACACAATGGAGTACTATTCAACCATTAAATAAAAATGAGATCCTAGCATTTGTATCAACATGAATGGAACTGGAGGTCATTATGTGTTCAGTGAAATAAGCCAGGCACAGAAAGAAAAACATTGTAGGTTTTCACTTATTTATAGGGTATAAAAATCAAAACAATTGAATCTACGGAGATAGAGAGTAGAAGGATGGTTACCAGAGACTGGGAAGGGTAATGGGAGAGTTGGGGGTAGGTGGGAATGTCTGTCTAATGGGTAGAAATAAATAGTTTGAATGAACAAATAAGGCATAGTATTTGATAGTACAACAGGGTGACTACAGTCAACAATAATTTATTATACATTTTAAAATAACTAAAAGAGTATAATTAGATTGTTCATAATACAAAAGATAAATGGTTGAGAAGATGGATATTCCATCTTCCATGATGTGATTTTTATGTATTGTATGCGTGTATCAATCAAAACAGCTCATGTATCCCATAAACATATATACCTACCATACCTCATGTAATTAAAAAAAAAATTAAACACATGCTATGTGACAGGAAAATGAAAAAGAACAACCTGAGCAGAAACTCTAGAACTTAATGTCGCAACATAGCCTTCATGTAATTTGCATGTTTCTCAGAAAGAAGCAAAAAAATAGGAAGAGGCTTTCTGTAAAATTAATTACTAAAAACACAAAGCCAAATGATGTCTCAGGTTTTTTTTTTTTTTTTGCTTTCTAGAATATTATCTTATTAAGTGTTAAAATAAATTATTTGTTTTGTTGGTATTCAAATGTATAGAATATGATCTTATTAAGTGTTAAATTCTTTGTTTTGTTGGTATTCAAATGTATTCATTTATTCTATATCATTGCTCTTCATTGTTTCACATTTTCGTAGATATATTTGGTGAGATCTTTCATCAAAATTTAGAATATTTTATTGTGATAAATATAATTACAATAATAGTAAATATCCGATATAGTATGTTAAGTCCTAGTTTTTTGCAGATCCTTAGTTAATGGTTTGCTATTTTTAAAAAATTTCACAAGAATGAATTTAAAAATATTTTATGTAATAAAATACAATTTTTATATAAATCTTTTAAATATATTATTAAGAAATCTTTTCTTTTTTTCTCTCTCTCTTTGAAATTCTGATTTCAATTCTTTTTTTTTTTTAATTTAGGTTCTGGGGTACATGTGCAGGTCATGCAGTGTTGTTGCATAGGTGCATACATAACCAGGTGATTTGCTGCCTCTAGTCCCCCTTCATCTATATCTGGCATTTCTCTCCATGTTATCTCTCACCACCCTCCCCCATCATCACTGTCCGTCCCCTAGTTGCCTCCCACCCCAACTACCCCCAATGTGTGATGCTCCTCTCCCTGAGTCTGCCAGTTCTCATTGTTCAGCATCTGCCTATGAGTGAGAACATGCAGTGTTTGGTTGTCTGTTCTTGTGTCAGTTTGCTGAGAATGATGGTTTTTCCAGATTCATCCAAGTCCCTACAAAGGATATGAACTCATTGTTTTTTATGGCTGTATAGTATTCCATGGTGTATATGTGACACATTTTCTTTGTCCAGTCTATCATTGATGCGCATTTGGGTTGGTTCCAGGTCTTTGCTATTATACACAGGGCTGCAATGAACATACATGTGCATGTGTCTTTATAATAGAACTATTTATAGTCCTTTGGGTATATACCCAGTAATGGGATTGCTGGGTCAAATGGAATTTCTATTTCTAGATCCTTGAGAAATCACCACACTGTCCTCTACAATGGTTGAACTAATTTACACTCCCAACAACAGTGTAAAAGTGTTCCTATTTCTCCACATCCTCTCCAGCGTCTAT